>CM037631.1:80604322-80648267 GCA_015227895.2 Colaptes auratus | reverse complement strand
CCAGCAGGGAAGTCATTCTGCCCCTGTACTCAGCCTGGTTAGGCCACACCTTGATCCTGTGTCCACTTCTGGCCCCTCAGTTTTGGAAAGATGATGACTTGCTGGAACGTGTCCAGAGAAGGGCAACAAAGCTGTTGAATGGTTTGGAGCACAAGCCCTATGAGCAGAGGCTGAGGGAGTGGGGTGTGCTTAGCTGGAGATGAGGAGGCTAAGGGCAGACCTTATTGCTGTCTACAATTCCCTGAAGGGGGGCTGTAGCCAGGTGGGGGTTGGTCTCTTCTCCCAGGCAACCACCAAAGAACAAGAGGACACAGTCTCAGCTGCGCCGGGGAGTTTAGACTGGATGTTAGGAAGAAGTTCTTCATAGAAAGAGTGTTTGGCCATTGGAATGGGCTGCCAGGAGGTGGTGGAGTCACCATCACTGGAGGTGTTTAGGAAGAGACTGGATGGGGTGCTTGGTGCCATGGTTTAGTTGATTAGATAGTGTTGGATGATAGGTTGGACTCGATGATCTCAAAGGTCTTTCCAACCTGGTTAATTCTATTCTATTCTATTCTATTCTATTCTATTCTATTCTATTCTATTCTATTCTATTCTATTCTATTCTAATCTATTCTATTCCATGGAAGATATCCTCCTACACACTTTGTTAAATTAAAAAAAGAGAGCATAAACTTTTTGGCTCCAAGTGGCCATTAGTCACAAAGGATGTAAATACTGAGTGCTAGATAAATCCATTTAATCTGTATTTCTCATAAGCAGTGATCAAGTTACTGGCTCTTTTAATACTTGCATTTTTTACAAGGTATATCACAGTATCACAGTATTGCTAAGGTTGGAAGAGACCTCAAAGATCATCGAGTCCAACCTGTCACCACAGACCTCATGACTAGACCATGGCACCAAGTGAAAGGACATTGGTCCCCAGAGAGAACACTCCTGCCCACTGCAGGCTTGAACTCACGACCTTCCCAGTAAGAGTCTTAGGTGCTACCAACTGAGTAAAAAATGATATAAAGCTTTTTGTCACATATGATGGGCATTTTCTAGAAAGTCTTGTCTATATTATTCATTCCTTATCTCAAGTTATTAAGCTCACAGAACACACACATGCACACATGTATAATTTCATATATACCTGTGTGCATGTTTATTTATCCTTGACCAATATAGCTATCCATACTTTTTTTTTTAAGAAACCTTGTAAAATGACTAATATAGACAGATTTCTTTCAGATTCTGGGATAGAATTAGGGTCTGGACATCAAATAATTTTCTAAATTCATAGCTTATATTTATTTCCATTGGAGTGCCATCAGTGTAAATCTTTGCTTAAGCTAGGTTTCTTGTGTCAACAAAGAGGTAGAATACTTCAGAACAAGAGCAATCTAGCCTTGCATCTACACCAAGATGAGAAGAAAGAGTCTCTGAAAGTATCTTCCAAAAGAACTGGGAGTGATTGAGTGACTAGCTTAGGTGAAGATGCCTGTAACTACCTGTATTGTGCTATATAAATTCCATTCCATTTCTCCTTAGTACATTAATAGTATTTAGGAAGGTCATTTAACTAATTAGATTTCCTATCTTGGTTATGATACTTGTGTGAACAAAAGCTTGTATTCAGCACTTGTGAGGCCAAACTGCAAATACTGTGTTCATCTTTAAGCCCCTCACTACAAGAAAGACATTGAATTGTTGGAGACTATCCAGAGGTACAACAAAACTGTCTAAGAGTTGGAAGTGCTGATAAAACTTGTAGATGTGGCACTTAGGGACATGGATTAGTGGTGGACTTGGTAGTGTTAGGTTAATGGTTGGACTTGATCTTGGACGTCTTTTCCAACCTTAATGATTCAATGCATTTATGATTACATTGTCATAAGTCATGGAAATATTAAAGTGAATTGCAAATAAATTATTTTTCAGATGTCCTATAAATTCAACGAAAAAATACTATCAAATGAATTGCTACTAATTCTATTGACATACATTAAAAGAACAGCATGGGTAGCTATACTTTTACAGTATGAAGTTTTTCTCTGCATGATTTGCCTTATTTTCTTTTTCTCAGATTAAACTGTACGAGAAAATGCTGTTCAGGAGACTACCTAGCATATTAAAACTCCTATGAATAATCTAGCCCATGAGACCAGTTTTATTTAATGTACCTTACAGTGCCTTGAATTAATGTAAGATGGGTTCTTTGTCCTTACACCAACCATTACACTCAGCAAGTCTACTCAGTTTGTGCTGCACTACTTGATAATGTAGATACAGCCCCTGACATCTTTATTAATTTTGCACTGGAGTCAGATGGGTAAGGGTGACTACCTGCAGTGTTTGTTTCCATGTCCATAAGATCTGTTATCCTTCAAAACATTTCACTTTCTGCACTTTGTTATAGCAACTAAACTAAGGCTATATGCCATTTATAAGCAAATGATCAAAGTGAAACATCCTGAAGCTGTGGCTGTATCCCCACTTAGACCTGCTTCTTCCTTTAAAACCCTTATCTTCAAATGAAATCTTTTTACTTATATCCTTCGAGGTCAAAGTTCCACATGTACATTCTACAAATCTGCTGCAAATGACTGAGACTAAACGGTATTAACAAACTTATAATTAGATAGAGGTAAACATGCTATTCTAGCTGGTGGGAAACCTGTACAAGCTAAACATTGCAATTATCATCTACAACATTATATAATTTTTATATTTCTTGATGAATAAATAGTTCCATATTGCAAAAATGACAGCATTTTCCTTCAATAAATTTACTGAAAGCTGAAGGAAAATCTCTGGTAAGATTCTGCTGCATGAAGATCAGAGGAAAATATGTCAAAATATCAGTGATTTTAATAACATAAAAAAACACACCAAACAAAAACAAAATGAAGAGAATCTTTCTGTGAGATCAACATTTAACTTAAATTAATAGAAATTATCTGAACTGAGCAATAAATTGGCCTGCTCTATTTATACAGTCTTTCATTTTCTATGTTAATACCCTCTGTAATACTTAAGGTACAAGGCACAGGAAGTGTAATATAAGTCAGAAGAACTGTATAGATACAAGAGATTTTTTTTGTTTGCTTGGTTTTTGTTTTTTATTTAATCTGAAAGGAACTATTTCCTTTTTTTAAAGACTGCAGGTGAAGTAGTTAGAACAGAAAACCTGAGGTAGGTAACAATCAAGATCCCTATGCAGATGGTATGGAATTAATATATAAAAATAATAAATTCATAGCCAAAAGTTCATATATCTTTAATTATGATTTTATACACAGATCATAATTTTTTACCAGTCCTAGTGGTTATTGTAATTGGACTTCCAAATATTGTATCTTCAACTGGAAATGCTTCTGAAAGTAAAACTTTCAGTCTCTCCAACCAGTACAATCTTTACTACTTCCCTCTCATTTAGTTTTTATCTAGAATTCATTAATTCATGAAGGTCAAAAGTCCTTCAACTAGTATGGAAAAACCCAAGAATTTAAAATCCCACAGCATAAAAAAAAAAGTATTTAAAGATTTTTAACTTTCCACTTCTGCCTTTTGGAAGGTTGATCAGTCCCGTGTGACAGTAATATTAATGTCTATTTCCTAAGAGTAGATGTCCTCAATTATGCAGTATAAATTGAAGGTAAAAACAAAACTCTATTAGTATGCATCTTTATACTTCTTTGCCCCTCCATAGTTTCCTCATAACAATGCATTTTCTCTTCTGCTTACTGCAAAGAACTATTCCTTTAACTCCTCCAGAGACTCTGTAATAGCAATAAATTATGCTCAAAATCACCTGGATTTTGGTACTTGAATAGCTGAAGGAAATTTATATTTCCCTTTAGTTTTGGGGTTTTTTTTATGTTAAACAAAAGGGGAATATTAAACTAAATATTTAAATGTCACAAGTACTGAAAAATTATTCAAACCGTTATTCAAACTGTAGTTACCATCTATGCCATTTGAAAAATGTGCTTATTTCTCATAATATATTTGGGTTTCTTTTCATTTATGTAATTTTAATTAATTGATATTGTTAAGTTCTGGATCACATATTTATCTTATTGCTACCTCTTTTTTCATGATGGTACTACATAAAGTGTGAAACTAATCTGACGTGGGAGAATTTGGACGTTGCAGACATATTCCTATATGTGAAAATAATAAGCAATTTTTTTACTCATAAGGACAGCCCCCATATGAGTGACACATATATAAAGCTATTAACATCTACATGTCAATTTGTGTCATCTGTACTTCTTTCTCTTTTTTTTTCCGTTACGTAATCTGAGCAGGCAGATCTGGGTTGGCATCTTCTGGCTCTCATTTAACTGAGCAGTGATCTCAGAGTAGGCCTTATCCCATTGCAATAGCAAAGTTATGACTGATCTACATCAAAATTCAGAACATAAGGGTTGCATGAGAAATTATGAATTATGAAAAATCTAGAAAAGGGCATGGAATTAACGGAGTGAGTCCAACGCAAAGGTATAAAGAGGATTAAGGGATTGGAGTATCTTTCATATGAGAAGGGGCAAAGAGGGCTGGCACTGTTCAGCCTGGAGAAGAGAAGATCGGGGAAATGAAGAAGAGAAAGACTCTTCTCAGTGGTGCCAAGAGGCAGTCTGCAGCATTTTAAACATATACTGTTCTGTATGAACGTATGAAAACAGTTGTTTACTGCCAGGGTGGTGAACATTGGAACATATTTCTCAGGGAAGTTGTGGTGTCTCCATTTGCAGAGATATCCAAAACCTGACTGAACACAGTTCTGGACAGCCTGATGTAGCTGACCATACTCTAATTTGAGCAGGGAGTGACCAAAACAATCTCCACTTTTTTCTTTTTTTTTTTCTGATTTCACTCATGCTATGATTCAGTGATTCATCTTTTCAGCTGGATACTCACCCCAGTATTTTTATTGATGCATTTTGCCTTATCTCAAGAAAGATTCACAAGGTTTTCCTGACACCATGTGTGCCACAATTAATGAGTTCACACTTGTCAACAACACCCTAACAAAAATGTCTCTGAAGTCACTGGGTCTGCATCATCCCTTTGGATTCTTGCATTGATAAGTGGGGTGTGTCTCAGCTTCAAAAAGAAGAGTGCTGAATGCCTCTTTTGAAGTGCTAGAATGATCTTTACTCCTACATTATTTTTCTGGCTACATATAACATGACAGGTGCCTTAAGAATTTTCTGATTGGAAAAGCATGTATCAAGAAAAAGATTCATCTTTATACTTACTTAAGTTAGTTAATCAAGTCTGTGCTAGTTTCCACAGGCTTACTTTAAAGTGAATGAATACAAACAGTTCTGGAGAGCTATAATTTCAGAAACTCAGGATCATATATCGAAATAGCATACTGAGCTAATTTTAAAAAGCTATAGATCAATATCTTGTACTGCATTTTTAGCTGTGTTAATACATGACTCTGAATGCACACCAATGAGACTATATAATCACAAAAATATTCACACTAAATGTTATTTAAACAAAATTTGCTTGTATTACCAGACTTCGAAGTCTGATTTAATCTCTAACTGTTAGCCATTATTTGTTTTTAAATTCACAAAGAACTTTCTTATCTGGATCACCTTGAGACTTTGTTAATATTCTGTTCAGTTTTTCTTCAAGACATGCTGAAATACCACCACAGCTGTCAGAAAAATCCGGGGCCCAATTTAGCAAATTCATGCTTATGCAGACAGCATCACTGGTTTTAAATTATATGAGTTATGAAAAACAAAACAAGACAAAACAAAGCAAAAACAACACCAAAAAACCCCACCCAAAACCCCCAGACTTAGATGGGTAATGAGTTCAAGATATGTCATGGAACAGGGATGATACCAAGTGTATGCTGAAAATGATTAACAATATTAATTGTTATATTTGGTAGGTAGTAGTATTAATGCAATTAAGACCTAGAATCAAATTGCCTTAGTTAGGCCTTACTGTCATCTAATTTGGTAGTCAATCATAGAGTAAATATGAAGCAATATTTTTTGAAGAGTAAGCAAAACAAATACTGTTTAGGTGGTTCAAGTGTAATACTTTTGTTATCAGGATGTTTTAGAAAAAGAAATACGTAGCAAACAGTTTATAAAAAAAAAACACCAAAACCCCAAAACATTAAAAGTAAACAAGAAGGAATAATGGTAGAATAATTGAATATATCTATAAATAAGGTAAGTCTGTTATATTATTTAACAAATTTTGCTAAATATCAAGGTAATAACATTCCAAGTAAGACATTGTGTCATGGCTTAGCCCCAGCCAGCAATTAAGCACCAGACAGCACTGTCTTAGTCCTCCCTGGTGGGATGGGGAAGAAAATCGGGAGAGTAAAGGTGAGAAGAGTGATGAGTTGATGTAAAGACAGTTTAGTAAGTAAAGCAAAATCCATGGATGCAAGCAAAGCAAAACAAGGAATTTATTCACCACTTCCCATTGGCAGACGACTGTTCAGCCATTTCCAGAAAAGCAGGGCTTGATTATGTAAACAGTTACTTGGGAAGACAAACACTGTAATTCTTAATGACCCTGTCTTCCTCCAGCTATGTGCTGAATATACATCATCTAATATTGGAATATTCCTTGGGTTAGTCGTCCTGGCTCTGTCCCCTCCTAAATTCTTGAACACTCCCAGCTTACTCACTTTTCGAGCAGGGTGGCAAAAGAGAAAACTGTGATGTTGTGTAAGCACTGGTCAGCAACAGCACAAACCTCCCTGTATTACCTACACTATATTAGTCACAAATCTAAAACATAGATCTATACTTACTACTATGAATGAAGTTAAATCTGTCCCAGTCAAAACCAGTGCACGCTTGTTCAATAATCCACAGTCCCTACCCCCTCAGCCACAAATATTTAGTACTTCCAAATTAGCTAGATAAAACTTTTCTGTAGTGTAAAGACTAAAATTCAAACTTAAGTAGTTCTTAGTTGCTTCAAAATATAAAACATAACATTCCCTTTATTAGACTAAGAACTGCCTACAATTAGTCAACCATAAATGTAATTTTTATAGTCACAGAGAAATAAAATTCATTTAGATATATAGTTAGAGTGAGGACTCCTTAGACAGAGGTTCCATGTTAAGGGGAGTAAATCTGACTGCCAGGCTGCTTCTATGTGGAGAGAATATAGCAGGATTCTCTTTACCCTAGTTGAGTTTGGTTATGGTCAATTTCTTAATTAGTTGGAGGACCAAGCCCTCCAAGCAATAAAAAGACATCTGGGCCTGAAGGCACCAGCTAATGCCTGCGGCATCAAGTTCATCTTTATCAGCCTAGCTAACCTGTGGTTGTACCAGCCACACATCTCATCTGCAGACTGTGCGCATCTTAGACAATGCACAAGAAGTGCCTTGTTTATTCCAGCACCTGTATTTTCTGTTTTCTTCATTACATTTTACATAAAAAAGCATGAAATACAAGTGTACTCTATTAGAAGAAAAAGAAGAAGAAAAAGAAAAAAAGGTATTATGGTCTTTGTGGTGTCTTCTCTTTATTTATCTGCTATAACAATAGAAAACTTGAAAACACAAACAAAAAAACAACCTCTTCTGAGAACTATGAAAGGGCCTCCTTTCACTTTTTAAGTGTACTGTTATTTGTCTAAGAGATCTACATGTTTTATTTCCCATCCCTATTTTTATCGCTTTCAGGAAGAATTAGACTAACCAGTTTAATTTCTGAAGTGCTAAATGTTCCCATTTGAAATCTAATTGCAGTCCATCTGGCCTTAGTTAAAGCAACAGCTTAAATAGAAGATATTCAGTAGAACATAATTACATATTACATTTCAAAAATTGAAAATTAGAAAGTAACTTGATTGAACAATCTGCAGTGCAACAATATATATCACACAGAATATACCTTCATTCCAAAACTAACAGCTAACTGGGATAATTTATATAATGATTACCATGTGCTTCCTCTTTTTGAATTTTTCTCTTTGACATTTTTACATTAAGAAAACATTAAGTTTAGCATTTTAATGTATTTTTTCCATATAAATTACCAACCAGTTACTCATTATGGTTATGGCCATGCATGGCTTTTGGCACTAATATATCTCTGAAAGTATATTGCTTCTAATTCTACATCCTCAGCTTTATAATTTAAAAGTTAACTCCTCTCTGAAGCTGAAGTAATACAGTTTCTGTGTCTTCAGCAAAACTATTCTAGTTTAGAGAAGCTTTCTTTCTCATAGGCTTTAATTCAGTAAAATAATTGAATATTCTCCTACAGTAAGAAATTTATACTTCCTATATCTGCTCTAGAACTTCCTGTTTTTCTTTCCAGCTATGAATGTATATGGACTGTTCCAAATGCAATATGTCTAACAACCCTAGGTTTTCGTTACCGTCCTTTTCACTACTTCTGACACCAGATTTTCCCTTCTGCACCCATTCAGTCTCTCTTCAGTTGCCCTTTAATCCTTTATTACGTGTGGCCAGCTCAGGCTGCTCCCTGGTTTAATCCACACCTGTTCTCATTCTTAACTGCTGTCACTTTTCTTTTGTTCATCCCCTTTTGCATGCAAGCATGCATAGCCCTTGTCTTTCCATCTGCTGATCACCTGGATTCCCATTTTTAAACAACAGAAAAAAGAAAGAGAAGATAGTTGAACTCCTCTGGGATTCTCTCCTGCAAAAGACTACAACTATTTTAGATGTCAGTCACAACAGATTACTAATAGTAGTCTATGACAACACCTGATCTACCGTCCTGCTTTCATATGAAGTAAAAAAGTACCAGGGAAGTGCAAGTCAAAAGACACATCAGTTTTAATAGTACTAGGATTTAATTCCAGCACTTGTATCTGCGGTTCAGAATTGGAGTTAATGATCAACAATGTTTGCAGTGACCTGTGTAACAAAGCAAACAAGATTGTAGGGACACACAAATTTATTTCTAACTTATCTTTGAAGTACTGAAGCCAAGTTATATCACAAACGGCACCATTCACTGAAATTTGTTGCCTTAAATAAGTTCCATCAAATATATATATATACATATATATATATGTAAAGGATCTGGGAACTCTTCACACTGCATTAGGCTTATTAAAGAATGATCTGAAGACATCGCAATTCACAAAGACACGTTTTCATATAAGCTAGAATATAAATAAACTGCTCTGTAGGAGAGGCTTTCATTTTTCTTTGTCAAGAAAAGGAGTTCACTAGAGAAAATGTATGCAAAGTTTTAATGTTCAAAGAATGCTAGGAATGTCTATTTTGGTTTACATATAATTATTTTATTATTCTTCTTAAAAATAAGGTTATGCTCACCAACTGACTTAAAGCATTAGCTTCTAACTTGATCGCATAGATAAAAGTCAAGTTTTGTTTAAGTGTATCTTAAAACAAGAATATTAAGTTCAGCCACATGGAAGAAGTGTAGTTTTAGGAAAAATATAAAAACAAATGAAGTGTCCCATGACATGAAATAACAGCATCAAAAGTATTAGAAGTATAATACTTGACCTTGGTGGACTATTGATGAGCAGAAAGTCTATTCATGAGTCTATTGATGAGCCCTGAAGTCTATTCAGATCTACATAACGATCTGCTCCTGACTGCAACTTTTTGCTGTTACTGAAGAAATCTGTGATGGCAGAATCATATTTAAATGAAGGGTTTATCTTTTTGTTATAAAAAGGGGGATGATCTTCAAAGGAACATGAGCATTTAAGTCAACATGCACATGCAATTTGTCACAAGTTTGGGGAATTTTGGTTTTATCCAAGCTAGCATTGCAGCAACCTTTACTTAAGTTTTGCAGTATTTCCTCTCATAAATAATTCCATTTGTTTCCACAGAATGACATGCACAGTATAATTACATCCAGCAAAGTTTCTAAGTGCTTAGCTTTTGGCACATGCTTCAGGAGTGTCATATGAATAAACACAGTTGTAAGCAAAGACTAATTTGCATATATGTCTAACTGCATTGCTGAACTTAGTAACTCAGTTGTTACTCCACTGAAACAAGAAAATACTATTCAATAGACATTGATATGCCTGAAAAAAACCCACTTGTGTTTCTTTATATAGAATAATAGGTTAGAAGTAATCTCGAGGTCACCTAGATATGCACAACACTAATGTCGAAGATCCAATTACTCCTGGTGATCAGCAGTTCAATTAATTGCCTAAAGATGGATATCTTGTGCATTTTTAGATGTCACAGTGTGCCTAAGACAGATGCACAACTTCTGAAAATATGGTTCCGGACTGACCATGTCTTCTTGGAATGGCAACTAGGAAACAAGCAGATCCATAGTGTCCACAAGTGACACCCACCTTTTGGCAGTTGATTCACATCTACACTGATGCTCTGTGAAAATCTGATTTCTTTTGAGCCTTTAAAAAGTTTAGGAAAAGTTTCAAATCAGTCAGTTTCTTAAAACAGCTTGGAACTAAAATAGAGAGGTTTAATTTAGACCATCTTTTAATTTTCATACCTGAGAAAACCAAACAAAATGAGAAAACCTATTTCAGAGATATCAAATACAAAGATGTATAGCAGGACAAAAGAATGAGTTCTCAACAAGTAACTTACATTTATGTTCCTCTCTCTTTCTTTTTAATTTTTATCTTTGAAAAAAAGGAGAAAAAAAAAGCACCCATACAGAAATTATTAATTAGAAATTCTCCACTATTTCATTCAAAGATGACTACATGGCTGGATACAGGAGAAAAATCCGTTTGCCTGACTAGACCTCTGAATACCATGATGAAACCTAAACAGCAACTGGGCAGTTTGGAATAAGAACCTATGACAAGAATAACTCATGGGATGGATTAAATTGTTTTCCATACCCTTGTAATTACAAGGAAAAACATGCATAAGAGATGGAATCCCTGTTTCATGGTTATGGTGTGAATGGGTTAGATTGCCCCTCCATTCACAGATAACATTTTTACTCTACCTTTCTGAAAGCAGCATACATTTAGACACCACTCTTTAGATGTAAAAGAATTAAATGTTGCTATGATATTCTAAAAATGAAGTTAAACTTGATGATATTTCCTTGGTCTATTTTTTTTACATTCATATTAAGGAAAGAAGTCACACTCAAAATTAATCTCGTGGGAGAGGAACGCTTTTAGCCTGCATTACCATCTCATCAATTCAGTTTGAAAACAAACATGATGATAATGTGGGCTGTTAGCATTTTTCTCCTCTGTAGTTAGTACAAGGGTGTCTTTTTAAAATCTGCAATAGCTGAAGCATTCAGATCAGCGCCTATGTCAGGCAAAATTACTTAACACAACTTGAAAGACAGAATACACAGTCAGAAAGAAGTAAGAGAGTTTGGTCACAGTGAGTATTAGAAAGACACAATGGAAGTCAGGACGTACAACATGGAAAATTATTGCATGATAGATTCTCAGCTCAATTTTCTGAAGATATCTTTTGGTTCCTGCACTTATTCCATATGAGCATCACAGAGTGCATTGTAAAATACAGCTTCATTTTCTTTGGCTGGCTTCAGCTGAACTTTTGTTGGTGTGTGTGGATTAAACCATCACATTACATAAAATAATTGGCTTCCAGATGTGGGGCAAGATTTGCTTGATTTTTTTTTTCTGCTTAGATCAGGGGAGCGAACATGAAGTTGGTTTGGATTCTTTGGCATCTGATCTTTTCTGCTTTAAGTGTTGTGTACAAGTACACTGTCAGATTTTTGTGTGATAAGTTAGGGAGATATCTGGTGTATAAATTGTACCTTTGGTTTGATCATAAAATTCAGTTTCTCTATGATCAATTTTTGAGGTTCTATTGGCTTAAGAGATACGGAAATGTGGCTGCCACAACATTACCTGTAGAAATCCATGAGTTCAAAATCCCAGTAGGTGAAAGAGTCATTCTGAGGGATGGCTGGGATCCAAAAATAATTTATTTGCTTTGTGTGAATCTGCTGTTGGTGATAGTAGTGGTGTACTTGTTAATTGCACTGTACTGGGAGAAACAAGTATCCAAGACCTGTTTTGATTTTTAATGCAGACCTAGACATAGGAGGAGTAGTTCTAACTTGAATCCACAGATTTCTAGCGATGAGGAGAGGGGGGAAACAGAGCTAAACAGGCTACTAGTAATGTGGCTTTGAATGGGGCTATCAGTGATTCTGGCAATCAGTCAGGAGCAGCAGCAACTCCTAAGATGGTGACTGCAATGTCCTCAGCAGCCATTAGAGCAGCAAAATCATTTCCTCCTTCATCAGCAGGACCGGAAGTGTGCTCTGCAGCAGCTGTTTTGTCTCAAAACATGTCAGCTTCTGTTAAGCCTGCTGTGAATTCAAACACAGCTCCAATTAAGCAAGTAGCAGCTTTAGATAGGAGAAGCAGGTGCAAGGCTGATGAAGCAGCCGATGGGGTAGAGCAGCAGGATTCCTCTGTTGGTGAGGGACCTTCTGTTAAAAAAGATCCTGTTTAGGAGGAAAAGAATGCTTGTACCCTTCAGGTACCCTGGAAAGGGAGAATGGTGAGACAATGGATTCACCACCTGGCCCCTGATTTCCTGGGGGACAATACTTGGACACATACCTAAGGACTAAAATCTGTATAAAAGACTTGAGCAACTACTGGCACAGTAGAAGGAAAACACAGCAGAAGAAAAACTTGGGAGAAGGACAATGCTGCTAAGAAGGAAAACATGAAAGAAGCAAGAGCCCAGGGCAATGCTGCTCTGAAGAAAAATGGAGAGAATACCAGGAGAGGAAAAAATGACAAAGACTTCACCATGTGGTTTGGAATAAGGAGACCAAGAGGAACCGTCTTCCCGTGTCCTAAGTTCTACCTGCTGCAACTCATGGAGCTGAAGAGGCTGCCCAGAGGACCACATCTCTTCTACAGCCAAAGTTGCAGCACCCTTCCTCTACAGAACCAACATCTCCTGCAGCACAGACTCAAACTGTCTTGGGGGGTGAGGGGTGTGGTAATATAATTCCTTTCCTCTTCTGTCTCTCTCTTCTCTTTCTCACTCTCTATTTTCCCTCTCTCCCCTTCTGATCCATCCACTTTATTTATATAATAAATAGTCTAGCTGTTGATATTTTGGCCTCGTTTGTGCCTCTAATTTCACAACACAGGAATATTCAAAAGAACTGAGTCTCTTTCCCTCTCCGGACTGAGACAACATGAAACCACATTAATTGCCATTTGGGCTGATGCTCTTCTGCTTCAATGTCTCAGAAAAGATGAAGTAAGTTTTTCCTTCATAAAAAAAAATAAAGCCAAACTTCAGAAAAAGACAATATAAAAAAAGCTTTCTAAACTGTCTCTTAGTGAGAAGGCACAGAAGCACAGAATGCTCAGTTTCAGTAGGCTAAGCATAGGTTTATTTACTTATTTATTTTTATTCCAGATATAAGGAACAATCTTTTATGACGAGAATGGTGAAATACTAGAACAGGTTGCCCAGAGAGGAAGTACAAGTTTTGAGCAACGTGCTCTAGTTAAAAAGGTCTCTGGTCACTGCCGGGGAACTAGACTAGATGAGCTTTAAAGGTCCCTTCCAACTGTAAGTATTCTATGATTTTATGATTCTGTGATTCCATTTGAGATAAAGTAATAAAAGAATGAAATCAAATTTGAAATAACACCACATTTCAACTAAACAGTATTTTCATCCACATTAAGAAAATTGAGGGAATTTTTTTTTCTTATGAAAATGATCAAACTCTTCAGATGTGCAAAAGCTGGGCAAGGAACAATCAGTGCAAATAACTTATATTTTGAGTTATTTCTGAACTAGACTATTATTGCTTTAAACAAGTTACTTGACAGCAGCATTCTGTTGCCCAGTGCTACTTGATGTGCCCCATCACATTCTACCCATCATCCAACTCTTAGATCAGAAAGCATAGGTTTTCCTTTAAAAGAGTGGTTCATCTCCCAATCCTGTTCAAATATCTTTGGTACGCTACTGTGCATGGCACTAGAAAGTGTTTAAGCAGGTGAATAATTCCCTAAGTATTTTCTGTACCAATTAATAATAGAAAAGCATGGGAAAACAGGAATATTATGGCTGACATGCATGATCATTACCAAATGAAATAAACTTTTAAAGCTTCAGAAACTAAAAATGTGACCTTTTTACAAAGGTTAAGTGTCATGGCAGAAGAATTTCTATCATAGTTATAGTGCTACTGTAAGTCAGTAAGTCACTGATTCACACTTCCACTCTTTTCTGAACAGCCAGCTCATCTTTCGTCTTCTGTGTGCAATCATAAGCAGTGTGAAATGTTGCAAAAATGCTTCAGTATAATCAATAAAGAGGCAATTTCCCAGGATGCTTAAATGACTTTCAACAGAATTTGTTTTCTGAAGTTATTTTTGAGATCCTGCCTTTAATGTTTGCTAAAGCCTGGCTTGCAAACTCAAGATATCTGTGGTTTTGTAGAAGACACCGCCTAATTATGTGGATTAATGTAGGGGACAAGTGCAATAAAAAATCTCAGTACAGAGGCAGGGAATGCAATGCAAAATAACTTCCTAGGAGTGAGGAAACAACCTGACATCCTTTCAATAAAAGAAATACAGAATTATGCTATTTTTCCATTATGCATATTTACTTGCAATTAATTCGGATAACTGTGTTCTTAATGTGATTCCAGAAGTGTAGTACTGCTTTGTCCTTTATATAGTGGCTATTTTCAGTCAAATGTGGTCCATAGCTTTTTATGGTTACCCAAGTAAGAAAAAAAAATTTTCTTATTTTTATTTCAGCTACTTTGCAAATATTTTTCCACTATAAAAGTTGTTTTGTCTTCCAAGATCATTCTCATTTTACGAAACTATAAAGTGGACATAGAATGTGAGGCTTTAATCGCACAGTCACACAGTATCACAAAATGGTACAAATGATCACTAACCCAGTCCTGACTCCCTCCAGATCTGCTCCCTTGCTTCCAGAGCCTGGGGTTCCTGACAGCTGCTCTTAGGAGTAAAGACTGAGGCAATGAAGGCATTCAGCAGCTCTTCCATCTCTGCATCCTCTGTTAGCATATCTCTCATGTCGTTCAATAGTGGGCACACCTTTTCCTTGCTTTTCCTTTTATCACCAATGTATTTGAAAAAGCTCTTCTTGTTTTCTTTTACCTCCCAGGCAAGACTCATTTCCTTTCTTGTCTCATCTCTATATTCTCTGTCAATATTTCTATAATACTCCCAATTGACCAGACCTTGCATCGGTGTACAGGCACTTCAGAGACTTAGTAGAGTAACAGCTGTTACCATTGTGGGTATCACATAATCCATCATCCCCTATAACCCCTGGGATAACAGCAGAGCTAGTACACCACCTCACAAATGTCCCAGGCTTGTCCTCAGTGAGCCTGTTTTTTTCCCTCTTCTCCCTTCTACATGTCTTGTTCAGAAAACTCTTCATTTAGACAAAGCTAAGATCTTAGTCCAAACAGCCTGGTTTCTAACTACTGCACCATGATTAAGACACTGCTTTATTCTTAGCAGCAGAATTTTATTTAGAAGAATCTACAGGCTTCAGCAGACACAAAACATTAGCTCAACACTTCCTTCATCACCTAATCAAAGTAGATTTATAGAAAATTGCAAAGGAATTGCTCCTGCCTCAAGGACAGAATAAACTGCCAGACAAGATAAAGGAAATTGCTGGTTAAATGCTGTGATGTCACATTGGATATATGATAACAGGATCTGGTATATCAGTCATATGATTAAAGGAAAATACTATTCCTGTGTCTTTTTGAATGAAGAATAATTCAGTTCCTAGGTAGATAAATGAGGAGACTGAAGAGATAGTAACTTATACCTTGAGATTATTGCACGGAAAAATATTTTGTGATTCTCTCTTAAACTCTTATGTTATAGATATCTATCAAAAGTTGGCTTGATAATTGATATTTTCATCTATTCATGAATTTCAATTATGTATTTAGAAGTTTATTTTAACTTATCTTTAATTAAATAACAATTTTGTTAAACCCGAGAACATTCATTTTTAGGAGAATCTTTTTTAGAATGTCGTTTGAAAAGATGTCACTTCAGTCTCTGTTCACTAAAGAAGTCCAGTTATCAAGCAATCAGATTACCCAGCTGTGCTATAGGTCTTCAAGCCAATATGCTTTTCATAATTTTTTCTAGAAGTAAGTTTTCTTGAAACACATTACCCTAGCAGAGTGATGTTTCTAATAGATAATTGTTTACTTAATATATTTTAAAATAAAACTTTAAATCATAAAGACTGATTCTCTCTCTGATTGGTCTCTGTGTACATTTAATTAAAAGTGCAGTTTCTACCATGTCTCCTCTGTTTACACCTCTAGAGATAGTCCAAGATGCACTAATAACTCAGATACCAGAGAGTTTTGTTGTAAACAGCTTCTACATTTTACTGAAAAATTAAACTTGGCTTTAACTTTTGTTATTCTAGAAGTTATTAAATCACAAGAAAACAAAATGAAGTCTTAATGTACTCAGTGGCAAAACCATAAATTACTTCAGTGAATGTAGGAAATTGTCTTTTATCTTTTTTTTTTTCTGCAAATGGTATCTCTCAACAAACAGACCACTCTTAAATAGAGCTAACCACCTACAGAATTATTTAGTAAAATTAGGTCAAATGCCAAGTCGCATTTGACCCAAATTAGATTGTATTTGCCAGTCCTACCAGATCAGAAGAGAGCCCATCATGTCTTAAAAAGTACTGGACACCCGAAGGTAAGCCTTTAGCCCAGATGGGGAAGGGACTAGCCCAAACTTGGCAGTCCAAGCATCTGCTGCAGCTACAAGCAGCAGACAGACGAGCCACAACCCTGTGTGCTATCTCGTGAAAGCAGGCCTCATCCTGCCCAACCCCACCCTCCACAGGAGAGAAAGGAAGCTACTTTGCCCCTCCATAGCCCTGTGAACCACAGGGTGACTCAAAGCTGGGATCTACCTGTGGGAGAGAGTCCTGCCAGCTCCTTTGAGGCAAGCAAGGGGAAGTTGTGGCCACTTTATGCAGCCGTGCTCCTTCCCCAGGGCTGCCTTGCTGGCCCACCAGCCTGTCACTGCCAGGGCTGACCCCAAAGGGCCCAGGATCAGAGACATCCAAGTCTGCCCACAGGAGCCAACCCTGTTGGGACAGTTCCCATCCAGGGAACCAGCGCTGGCCCTGCAAGCCCCACGCCACTGGCAGGGACCAGCCCCTGGCAGCCACAGCTGCACCAAGGGACCTCCTGATCCCTGCTAAGGGGACCTGTCAATCAGCAGAAGTCACAACTCACCTGCACGCCCCTAGGCTGTGGCAGGCTGCTGTTGGCCTGGGGCTGGCTCCTGGGCTGGTCCATTCTGGGGGCATACTGCTAGATGGCAGCGCTGGGAGCAACCTCTCCCCTCCCATGGTCACAGAGAGGAGGCAAAACATAGGCTAGCCAGTTGGCAGGCTCCCTCAGAAGGACTTGGGCAGCTCCCCTTGGATTGTTGGGGATCAGTGTTGTGGGGTTGGCCTGGCAGGACCGGTAGGGGTGCTCCCTGGATGGGGCTGGCATCACAGCAGCAGGCTTCAGGGCTAGCGAGAATGGTCTTAGGGAAGAGGGCCACTATGCAGAGTGGTGGCTTCCCCTTTGCTTGGGCTCAAAGGGGCAGGTAGGACACTTTGAAGCATAGACACGGATGGTGCTCTGGATTTCCATGGGGTTTACAGGGCACGGAGAGGTGGAAGTGGTGGCTCCTCTTCTCTCCCACAATGGCAGGGTCACACAGGGGGCAGCTGGGCACTAGTTCTGCTTTATGCAAGCCAGTACACACAGTAGTGGCTTGTCAGTCTGCTGCTTAAGGCTGAGGCAGACATTTGGACTGCCAGATTTGGGTAGTCCCCTTTGCCATCAACTGGGCAGTCTTACCCTCAGGGGTCCAGTCCTCTTGAAGACATGACAGGCTCTTCTAAATGGTGGGGCTGGCAGTACAATGCTGCAGCTTCTGAGGCTTTCAGCGGGGGCCCCTCCTCTGGAGACTCTCTGGGCTGAGGCACAATGAGCCTTCCCAGATGCTGGCTTCTCATCTTGTGGAGGCCACTAGTTTGCTTGCATGTGGGAGTGAGAAGACTTACTAGTAATGAATCTAATAGCAGAGGCTATAGCACAAAGGCAGAGAGCTTGGTTTACACAGCTCTGGCAAAGGAAGAGGGTGAAGAAAGTGAGGGCAAAGAGCAAGGGCAACTTGTTTACAAGTTCGGGTAATACTTGTAAGTTTCTCGAGGCTGGATTTGACCAACGGGCAATCTTGTAAACAACCAGCTTTAGCCTATAGAATGCATGAAGCTAGAATTATGCCCTTACTTGATACCAGCATGAGCATTCTATGCAATGGGTGCATGTAGTTGTTTACCCCTTAAAAGGCAGGTTGGGCTGTTTGTGCCACCTGGCTGATGCCTTGGCCTTTGTACCCCTTAGCTCTAGGCTGACTACTCCCTCCAAAAAGGAGGGTGGAAGGGGGCATGTGCCCACACATGCTGGGACAAGTTTTCAGTATTTGGGGCACAATTCTGAGCATATGGTGCCTTTACCACAAGGACATGAGATGCTGATGACTCCCTGAACCCTCTCATATACAAACCAAACTGAGGCCATTGTTAAGATCTAGGGGGCAGTAGAAGAGTAAACATGGCATAAAGGAAAGGTGTGGATACTATGAGCTGCATGTATAACACTATTTTGTCTTTTTTCACTTTCTGGTGAAGACACAGTCCATATTTGCAGTTCTTTAAATATGAAGTGCTGACAATTGCAGCAGCTGAATTACTCTGCAAAAAGTACTTTTAAAAATGAGGATATTCATTCCAAATTCACTGTTAAGTACATTACTGATTATTTGCTTCTAACATTTGCTGATAAGTGAGAAAATATTGGAAAAATAGATTCACATCATACCTAGCAAAGGAAAGGTATGGCATTTAAAAATTAACAAAACCCCAAATCTTTCATTTGTATGCTGCTTTTTACAAGATTGTTTTTCTCTTGAATCTAGATTGATTGCAGAGACACCAAACATTAGACCTTCTGTTTAAAGAAAATGAACATTTTATCTTTGCCATGTACATAAACGAGTTCTGAATATTTTTAATAATTATATGTTGAGTATTAAAGAAATTGCTAGAAAAGCCAAGGGTTTTTATCTCGTGAACCAATTTATAATTCTAAAGAGAATATTTATCATTCATGTCTAAAACCATGGTTCATTTAAACAAAGGAGCACTTCCATCACCAGTTTCATATAGCTACAGACTAGAATTTAATTGAAGAACTCCCACATATCTATCTCTTTCTGGGTGGAGATTAGGTACTGTTTGATTTTTCTTTAAATGGGCATATTCTGGAGGATTTTGTTTTCTGCTGGCAAACTAATATATTGTGAGTCATGAAGGGAGTAAAAAAGGTGAGCAAACAATGTCAGTGATCCACCTTTCTGTGTAGATAACATTTCAGTTAATACTGGAAAAATATGGAATATTGTAAAGTATTAAACGTCACAGAAAATACTGAATATGTTGTTTTGAGGATAACACCACTGGAAGAATAATAACTAATTATTTGTGCTAATTGCTGCTCAGCATGTGTAAAACTTTATTTATCCAAAACTCAAGGAATATATACATTCTATAAAGATTTAATTATATTTACAAACTCTCTCTCTATATATATTTATATAATTATATTTAGCAACAAAATGTTTTGAGAACTTTAAAGTTAATTTGGGTAACTTAACTTCTGAAACAATAATATTACTCTGTGGTTACTTTTCTATGTAATGCTCATATCTTCATATTACAGGAAAAATGGAATGCTGGAGATTTTACTGTTGGTTTTGATCATCCTGAAGAAGAAAATATGCCATTTGCAAGCATCAGTTAGGTTAATTTTGCAAGTACGTATTTGGGAAGGAATTAGTTCATAGTGGTGACAATACTTTTTTGGACAGAGTGGAATCCAGATTGAAGAGTCCTTTTAAAGCTTTTCTGTAAGTTTTGGCAGTTTCTGAGGAGCAGCAATGATGATATTTTTGTACTAGAACTCTAAATAGATCCTGTGATTTTATTATAAGAAGTGCAAAGGAGCATAATATGCATAGTGATGCAGAAAACTTGTGGTCCTGTTCTTTTTAACACTAAACCGGAGACTGACTTAGCTGAAAAGCTTTATAGACAGATCTCTCCTGTTTACAGTACTTCAGTAAGGGTAGAGATTAGGGTACTTCCCTAAAAATTAATCTCACCAAGTGTGGTGGTCTTAGGCTATACCTTTAAAATTTAGTTACAGATTTTGAGCAGAAAAATAAAAAAATAGAAATAACTCACTATTGGGTGTGAAAAGAAAAACTAAAGATTATTCTAAACAAATTCATTGGAGGAATAGCTCCAACAAGCTGTGCTTAGACAATTTTCCCTTCTTTTGTGATTTCTGTGCTTGCTTCGCTTGGGAGAGACTAATCTGCTTGTCGGCTGACCTTGGCTGCATTATTTTAGTTAAGTCTAACCCACTACTTTCTCTCTGCTCCTTTCTCTCTTGTGGGACAGGGGGAGGGGTGTGTGTGGAATGGCTCCCCTGGTCTCTGACCAGGGCTATTTTAGTGTTGTTTGCTAATTGTAAATATCTGTATAATATTGTAAATACTGTATATTTTGTACATATTCATTACATTCCATTGTAGAGTGTAGTTTTTGCTTGTAAATAGAGCTTCCATTTTGTTTCTAACTGCACTGGTTTGGCAAAGTTAATGCTGGGGGGGAAACCTCAACCCACCCCACCAAGTGTGGGAGCAGAATACACTCATATAATAGTGAAATCATGGAGCTGTGAAGCTGCTCCAGTGACCATATTTTCTTATGTTTATCTGGAAATATTACATTATAATCTAATGAGTCAGGGATTAAAAAATTTTGACAGAAACTATAAGTTTCACAAAGCATACACTCATTCCAATCAGTTTAGCATAAACATAAGCTTCTGTAGTTTCTTTGCTAGTTAAGATACATATCCTTTAATGACAAAAAATCTTCAGCAGGTTCCAGTTCTTCATAATTTCTAACATTAGGAGGAGTTAATTTTGATAATAGCATATTGCAGCAGTAAAAGCATGTGTAATTTTCATGAGCACAGGTTGCATCACTGACTTTTTATCTGTTCTATTCAATCTTAGATTTCTGAACTAAGCCAGGGCAGGGCAGAGCAGGTTTGGAAAGGGCAGGGCAGGTTTGGGAAGGGAAGGACAGGTTTGGGAAGGGAAGGGAAGGGAGGGGAAGGGCAGGTTTGGGAAGGGAAGGGCAGGTTTGGGAAGGGAAGGGAAGGGCAGGTTTGGGAAGGGAAGGGAAGGGAAGGGCAGGTTTGGGAAGGGAAGGGAAGGGCAGGTTTGGGAAGGGAAGGGAAGGGAAGGGCAGGTTAGGGAAGGGAAAGGAAGGGAAGGGAAGGGAAGGGAAGGGAAGGGAAGGGAAGGGAAGGGAAGGGAAGGGAAGGGAAGGGAAGGGAAGGGAAGGAAAGGAAGGGAAGGGAAGGGAAGGGAAGGGAAGGGAAGGGAAGGGAAGGGAAGGGAAGGGAAGGGAAGGGAAGGAAGGGAAGGGAAGGGAAGGGAAGGAAGGGAAGGAAGGGAAGGGAAGGGAAGGGAAGGGAAGGGAAGGAAGGGAAGGGAAGGGAAGGGAAGGGAAGGGAAGGGAAGGGAAGGGAAGGGAAGGGAAGGGAAGGGAAGGGAAGGGAAGGGAAGGGAAGGGAAGGGAAGGGGAAAAATATGAAAAAGACAATCCATTATTTGGGTTTTATTTCCAATACTTCCTCAGTTAACATTTAGAAAGGAATTATTTAGCATGTTATTTCATACAGTATATATTTTTTACTGCTGTTCAAAATCACAAGCCATATCTTTTAACATTCAACATTAATGTCAAATACAGTAATTCTTTCAGACGTCTCTCAAATTTGAATGCAAGTATCCCAACAATTTTTTACTGAAGTAATACTTATATATTCAGCAACAACCGGCAACCATGAGACTAAATATTTAATTTGGGTTTGGGTTTTTTTTCCATTCCTTTTTTAATTCCTTGAAATACAGGATGAGATTCCTGCATCTCTTCATTAAAAAAAAAAGTTTTCTTGAATACATGCAATGTTTTCACATGTATTTGGGGATACGTTTTTTACTAAGTCTTTTAAGTACTGGATAGCCAATTCAATATATTGGATTTTTTTCCCCTTTTATTGCAAAAGGGAGCAATACAATATATATATTAATACACAGCTCTTTTATAACAACAATTTAAATTTATTCTTCTCTATGACAATTACAATGGATAACTTTGATGTCATTTTGTTCTACTATGTTAAACACTTCTACTGTACTTCTGAGTTAGGATTGATTTAATGAATGGTCATGACTGGTTTTTTAATGTGAAATCATTCATTCTTTGGCTGTTCTAGGAGTAATTAATTTCATAATAATGACATTAAACATAACATGAATTATATCTGGTTTATTACAGATCTATCCATTATTTTCAAGTTGTCTGTGTATGGTATGCTGTTAGAACTGAGAAAAAAACCAAAACCACAGTATTTGTTACTGTTATGCAACAAAATATGATTTTTTTTCATATAATTCTGAGACCAATAAATTTAGGTTTTGAGTTAGCTTACAGTTAAATTTGCCATAATAAGTGTCACAATATTTAAATAAACAACAAAATGAGGATATAATTTATACTCCTTGGTATACGAAGTTGGTGAGGGGTTTGGAACACAAGCCCTATGAGGAAAGGCTGAGGGAACTGGGGTTGGTTAGCCTGGAGAAGAGGAGACTGAGGGGTGACCTTATTACTCTCTACAACTACCTGAAGGGAGGTTGTAGCCAGGCAGAGGCTGGTCTCTTCTTCCCAGGCAGCCAGTACCAGAACAAGAGGACACAGTCTCAGGCTGCGCCAGGGCAGGTTTAGGCTGGAAGTTCTATACAGCGAGAGTGATTGCCCATTGGAATGGACTGCCCGGGGAGGTAGTGGAGTCACCTTCATTGGAGGTGTTCAGGAGGAGACTTGATGGGGTGCTTGGCTGCATGGTTTAGTTGTTTAGGTGGGTTGGATTGGTTGATGGGTTGGACATGATGATCTTGAAGGTCCCTTTCAGCCTGGTGTATTGTATTGTATTGTATTGTATTTCAGATATACCAGCAAGGCATTCAGATACTTTGGTAATGACTGAGAGCTTTAAGTATTTATCAAAACCCAAACAGTTTTTAAAAGTAAAGCCTTGAAAGGTATTCTGACACTGTGATAATTTATATGACTACATTGTAATGGTATTTCATCCAAAACCAAGCTGTCTATATTTGAGCTTTGTCTAATGCAAATGTCAGTGTGAGCACCATGGACAGCCTATGATGAAATTATGTTCCATATTTTAATCCCGAAACACTGCATTTATGATAGAATAAATGAAAAGTAAAAAACATCTCTGAGCTTTAGATCTTCATTCTGTTATTTCAATGGCATATAAAGACTCACAAATAAAGGTAAGGGTACTTGACATAATACATATAACTTAGAGACTGAACTTGATAAAAATATTTAGGAAAAAGAAAGTATTTGGAATAAACTTGGTTTAATTGTAATGTCTTGAGTTTCACTTAAGAAAACTACCATTCTAGTGGTTGCAGCAACATCTGCAGAATTTACTGAATTATACAACATGATACAACACAACAAGGGAGCTCTCGGATTAAACACTAGTAAAATGAAAGAAAAGAGAGAAATGTGAATATGGGAGGAGAAGAGATGGGAGAAGATGATAATGGAGATAGATGTGATTGAACAGGTGGCTGCTTTAAGGATGTCAGAATTACTGAGAACAGTCAAAGGCAAAATAGAGAGGATACTTCAAATTACTTAGGGAAAAGAAAATGCACATTTACAGCATCTCACATTTTCTTTCACAGCTGCTGCAGGGTCCTCTTGCTGATTAAAAGAAAAGTAGAAACAGCAGGTAGGTTGTTATATCTTTGACTACACTGCCACTTAAATAAGGGAACACATTTTTCTGTCCTGCCTTGTATCATTTATAGTTTACCTCCACAGCTGGTGGCTGAGATGTATTATTGTACTATTTCTCCAGGGTTCCCTCCGACCTTGATGATCTGTATTCCATTAACTACTTTGCTCTATCAGATATGCCAAGAAATTAACTGAATTTCTTGACTGAAACACAGGACAAAATTAGAACTAGCAAGGTGAGTGCTATCGCTATTTCACAGAGACTTGCAAACATTCTTCTTGTACCCACTCTTCTTTGGCTTTGCTGTATGTTTCTTTGTTTGTTTGTTTTATTTTCTTTTCACAATATGGAACATTTTTTACATACCAGGTGCAGTTTTCTGCCTTTGAGTTCTACGTGAATAAGTGGCTGTGTAAGTCTGCATGATAGTTAGTGGTAGATATCCAAAAAAATCATTGCTCTGCTTTGAAACTTGTTCATTTCCTCATATACCCTCCTGGTTTCTCACAAGTAACATGTTAAGGTCTAACAGAGTTTGAATACTTGTGTCTGGCTCATGAATGATTCTGGTGTGTGCCACATAAAATGAACAAATTAATTATATGTACTGTTTAATGTTAACTCATGTTATATGTGACATTGAACTTAAAAATGTACAATTATTTCCCTTTGTCTTGTATGACCTATAGATAGACATCTAATAGATAAGAAGATGATGTAACATGTAAGACTACTTAACAAGTAGTGACTTGTTAGTTTTTTCTCTCCCATTTTTGAACAGGATATAAGCAGCAACATGCTGAAAAGGCAAGTTTATTGCAATAGACTGGCTTGACTTGAGCATTACAACAGGTACCACACATAAATTGAAGTATTTGTACTTGCAACTCAGTATTTTAGTAAATTTTCAAAGTTCCACCTGCCATGGCTTTCAGAGTGCTTTTCAGCAAATCATTGTAAAGTTTGATCTTTCCTGAAGCTGGTGCACAGTAGGGTTTGTGGTATATCTGCTTGATGCCATGCTCTTTGGCCCAGCCATTTACGAGACTGTTTTTTTAATTAGTTCTGTTGTCTGACTCAATTCTCTCTGGAGTTCTGTGTCTCCACAGGATTTGTCTTTCCAGACCAAGTATGGCATTACATGCAGTAGTATGAGGAACTGGATAAGTTTCCAACCATCCAGTACTTGCCTCTACCATAGTCAGCACATATTGTTTGCCAGATCGAGAACCAGATAGACTGATGTAATCAATCTGCCATACCTCACCATACTTGAACTTGGACCATCGTTCACCATACCACAAGGGCTTGATTTGCTTTGCTTCTGTGATAGCATCCATGGAAATGCTGGTGGATCTGTCATGAGCCCACTGGTAGGTCTCATCTCTGCCTTGATGCCCACTAAGGTAAAAAGAGCTCACCTTGTTGTTTCCAGTCGAGATCACAGTCAGAGTTTGTTTCTACTTGAGAAACTTTTGCACCTAAATCTGCCTGATGGTTTTGTTGGTGTTCCTCAGTAGTTTTGCTCTTAAGAATGTGAGTATCAATGTGTCTCATGTTCACTGGAATTCTCTCATTGCGAGCAGCCATGTCTTGCCACAGATCAGCTGTCCAAATAGGCTTTCCTTTCCTCTGCCATCCATTCTTTTTCTAGCACTTTAGCCAACCCCACAGAGCGTTGGCTACCATCCATGAGTCAGTCTAGAGATAAAGCCTTGGCCATCTCTCAGGCTCAGCTATGTCAAGTGCTAGCTGGACTGCCTTTACCTCTGCAAATTGGCTGGATTCTCCTTCTCCATCCTTTGCCACTGCAACTCGATATTTTGGATGCCACACTGCAGACTTGCATCTCTGCTTGTTTCCAACAAGTTGACAGGAACTGTCTGTGAACAATTCATATTTCTTTTCATGATCAGAAAGATCACTATAAGGGGGAGCCTCCTCAGCAAAAGTTACTTTCTCCCCTGGAGGTTTTCTACAGTCAGTGCCTTCAGGCCAGTTTATTATCACTTCCACAAGACCAGGCCTTTCAAGATTTCCTATTTGAGCTCTTTGTGTTATCAGAGTCATCCACTTGGATCATGTGGCATCTGTGGCATGATGTGGTGTAGAACCTTTACCTTTGAACGCCCAATTCAAAACTGGCAATCTAGGAGCTAAGAGAAGTTGTATCTCTGTTCCAATTACTTCAGAAGCAGCTTGTACTCCTTCATAAGCAGCTAGAATCTCTTTCTCTGTTGGAGTATAATTTGCCTCTGAGCCTTTGTAGCCACAACTCCAGACACCAAGTGGACATCCACGTGTCTCACCTGGAGCTCTTTGCCATAAGCACCAGGTTGGACCATTGTCATTTGCAGCCGTGTACAGAATGTTCTTAATGTCTGGACCAGGTCCCAAACCCATAGCTTGGACTACTTCTTGCTCTATCTGGACAAAGGCTGCTTGTTGCTCAGGACCCCACTGGAAACTATTTCTCTTTCAAGTCACATCATACAGAGGTTTCACAATCTGACTGTACCCAGGAATGTGCTGTCTCAAAAATCTCACTGTACCTAAGAAAAGTAGCATTTCCTTCTTATTGATGGGATTTTGCCATGGTAGAGACTTTATCACATTCATTGGAATGTGACAGTGACCATCCTGCCACTACACTCCCAGAAACTGGGTGTCTCTGGCAGGTCCTTTCACCTTGTCTCGCTTGATGGCAAAACCTGCTTTCAAGAGAACATCAATGATTTTGTTACCTTTCTCAGGATCTCCAAAGCATCATGGATCACTGTATGACAGATGCCTGAGCTGTGAATCCACCCCTAGGGCAAATGATTGAATGTGTACTGGCTGCCCTTCCAGGTGAAGGCAAACTGAGGCCTGCATTCCTCTGCTATGGGAATAGAGAAGAAAGCATTAGCAATGTCTATGGTAGCATATAATTTGGCCTCTTTAGATTCCAGCTCATACTGGAGTTCCATCCTATCTGATACAGCTGCACTCATGAGTGGAGCTACTTCACTCAGGGCATGGAAGTCAACTATCAGATTATATTCTCCATTTGGGTTTCAAATCAATTAAGTTGGACTGTTGAAAGGTGAATGAGCTTTTCTGATGATATTCTGATGTTCCAATTGATGAATCAAGTTGTGAATGGCCAGCAAAGACTCATAGTTGGTTCTGTATTGTCTGTGATGCAAAGTTTGAGAAGCAATTGGCAGCTTTACATCCTCTATCTCATGTTGTCCCACAATTGCAGATTCATCTGAAAGTTCAGGTCTAATTTGCAACCCTTAGGGTCTTTGGAATACACTTCTCTCAGAAAATCAATTCCCAAAATACAAGGTGCGTCAGGTCTTGTCACAACAGTATGCTTCTTCCACTCTTTCCCAGTTAAACTTATGTCAACCTTCAATTTAGCCAAATCTTGAGACCCACCAGCAACTCCCAGAATAGTTGTAGGCTCTGATACCTGATAATTTGATGGTAGTATGGTGCACTGAGCTCCTGTGTCACCAAGGCCCTGTACTTCTAAAATTTTGAGGTGCCAGGCCACTGGATGTACACATCCAATAGATTCTATTATCGCCATTATCCCTGTCCTCCCCCTGGCAGGAGACAGAGCACCTCTAATTACAGGGAATACATCCACATGTACAGTTGATACAGCACCTAGTGCTAGTGTTAGAATCAGTTCTGGAGAAATTAGAGTTGTCCTGGGAAACTGAGGAAGGGACAGCTACCCTTCTGGTATTGCTACCTCGGGCTCTGCCACTTTGCAGTTCACTTAATCTCATGAAAAGATCAGAAGTTGGTTGGCCATCCCACCTACTCATGTTTTCACCAAACTGGTCATGCAGGGATGTCCATATATTCCCATGTGATTGCCTCTGTTGTCTGTTTTGGTTTGACCTATTTTGGAGTGGCCTTCATGGAGGATGTCTCTTTCTTAACAGCTGAAACTTGTACCCATTTGTTAGAAGAGGAATAAACTTGTATCCATTTCTTAGAAGAGGAATTGAGTTCATCTCTGGATATGGAGGTTTTAAATTTCTCCTTCAGCTCTTTCATGCAATTCTTTATCTCCCCAGATAGAGTTTCAATGGCTGAGACCAAAGAAATATGTGTGAGATTATCCTCCAATTGCCTCATTTGGTCAGTGAAATAGTGTCCTGAAGGGACAGAATGCCTCAAAAATGCCCTGAACCAGACAATGGGGCAGGAGCCAACAGGTCTGGTTTTTCAGGAAAATGCCCATGTCACCCAGGCTTGCCTGAACATATCCTGGAGCCCAAGTGGGCCAGGTGGGTGTGCCTTTGGCCACGTTTGGAGAAAACCCTTTCTATAGGTTACAGTGTCAGGGTTTTATCTCTCATCTGTGTTGTCACTCGTCATTATTGTCTCAGGAAATCTATAAGTACCAGCCCAAAGAGCCAGAGCCTTGCCTTGCAATTGTCCACGCTCTGGAAGGAATCACAAGCCTCACTTGGAAGCCAGCTGAAACTATGTTTCAGTTTACCCAGACAGGACTGCAAAGACGACTCACTGCATTAGCATTGTAAAGCCCAGGAGCAGACAGAAGCATCTTGCCAGGCTGAGAGGTGAACCCCAGGAGGAGCTGAATCCCTGGGACAGTTTTGTTTTATTGGGAGAAGCGACAAGTGCCACTGCGAAGAATTGCAGCAGTAGAACCTCTTTTGTACAAAGCTGTCAGCTACAAAGCCTTTGGGAATAAACCCTGGCTCAGCAACAAGCTGCAGACAACAACAGAAAGTGAAACCTATGTAGCTTCCACATGGTAGATGCCATTTTGGTTTTGTTTAAATTCCCACACGTGCCACAGGGTGCCAGGATCAGTGAGTAATTATGAAATCTGATTTTTATAAGCATCTATTAAAGCTCTGTTGCTCTAGGGAATTCTGGATCCCCTCCCCCTTTGTGGGCAATCACTGGCTTCATTGCTGATGTTCCTTTTTTTTCTCTTCACAGTTTAAAGTGCTGCTTGTTGTTTCTGGATTTTTGTACATATTGTTTAAATTGTTACTTGTTCCTGCTGGTGAGATATGTGTTCCACAACTGAATATTTCGAACCAGTAAATAGGTTTTATTAATATTTTCATGGCATTTTATGATTAATAAAGTTATTAATATTTTTATTAATATTTTCACATATTGAATATTAAATAGCCTTTGTACCAATCATAACAAATAGCCAACAGTAGGAGGCACTTCACTATAATTTCTTGCCTCTATTTTGCTTGCCAATATAGTAGCATGATTAGGATGAGCAAGTTTATTGAACTTCTTGGCAACACCTGTTCCCTCAGGAATGTCATCAGGATTCAGAGGACTATGATTCCCATAAATTATTTCTCTCACAGCAAACTCTCTGAAACATTTCATTCCCTTATCTATCATAACCATTTCTGAGGGTTCTCTGTGAGGTCATCCCTGGAGAAACAGCCAATAAATGTCATGCCCACAGAGAAACTCTACCAAGGCAACTGCCTAAATTCTTGTCAATTCCAGTATCTTTCACAAGAGTTCCCAGCTGGGCCACTGTCTTGTGATCTACCATTAAAGCAGGAGCACCTGTGTCAAAGCATCTTCCTAACCAGCTCATTATTGGCTCAGTGTCTCCTCTAATGTAATCCTATATTACAAGCCTAATTTCCTGCCCGGGTGCATTAGCTGACTGCATATCATCCTTATCATCTTCATCCTCATCACCCTCATCTTCATCATCTTGCTGTCCCCTTGTTGAAAGCCTCTGTAGGATCTCTTTAAGTTCATCTGCACCTCCTTACGTTCCTGATCTACTAGGACTCATATCCTGTTTTGCATCTCTATCATCCACTGGTGGCTTCACTAAGTTAGCTAGATCTTTAAGACAGACTTTCTCTTCCTCATTACTATCACCCTGAGCAATTTTCTTAGGTTGACTTCTAGCCTGCATTTGAGAAGAAGCCCCATTCAAGGGGCCATCTAAGACTGGTTTGTTTTCCTTTCTCTTTGCTTTACATGGAGAGCTTGGACCTGGATCAAAAGGATCCTTGTCCTCAAGCTTCTTGTACAGAGTAGCAACCAGTATTACTGGTGCTGCTTGGAAGTTCACCATGAGACAAACACAAGGGGCTTGCACAGAAACAGCATCAGCAGGCACTCTTTGTAACCCTGCTGCTACCACTCTGACTCACTTCCATACAGCCATTGAGAGTGGAAGTCCTTCTGCCTCGGATGGCCACTGCCCATGGAACTGCCACTGCTTCCATTGCTACCACTTGGACAGGGGCTATGGGCAAAACTTCCAGGACAGTATCACAGTATAACCAAGGTTGGAAGAGACCCCAAGGATCATCACGTCCAACCTGTCCCAACAGACTCACAACTAGACCATGGCCAAGTGCCACGTCCAATCTCCCTGAACACCTCCAGGGACGCGACTCCACCACTCCTGGGCAGCCATTCCAATGACGAATGACTCGCTCAGTGAAAACTTCCTCCTCACTCGAGTCTAAACCTCCCTGGCACAGCTTGAGACTGTGTCCCCTTGTTCTGGTGCTGGTTGCCTGGGAGAAGAGATCAACCCCCTCCTGTCTACAACCACCTTTCAGGTAGTTGTAGACAATCACTTTTATGGGCAAAGCCAGGTCTGCCACCACCACAGCCTTTATGGGCGCTGGCATGGGGTCTGCCACCTTTACCAGCACCGCTACTGTAATCACCAAACCTCCTTAACTTGTATTTGTACCAAAGTAACAGCTTATATACTATGTACCTGCCAACCTTATCAATCTGTGCAGAAACAAATAATTTATAAAGCATCTCACTTAAGACAGAGTATACCAAATGCCACAAAACCCAAAACAGCTTCATTTTGGCTTCCTTAATCTGAGCAGGAATTAATCAATCAAGCAATGCCCCTTCTAAATATGTTTTCCAACAGTCATGGTGATCTCTACCTTCCTTTTGATTTTCAAACTGTAAAATGACCATCATTCCATCTCATTAGAAAACTATGTAATAATTCAGATTGGGTTTAGTATTAGAATATTTCATACATTCTGGCATATGAAATCAAATTCCTGAGTATGAACTCATTTACAAGACATAACCTAGACTAAATTCAAATTTCTTGCCAGTGTTGAAAGAAGTATATTTCAGAAATTTATTGGAAAAAAAAGAGGAGGGGGAGTGAAGGTGAAATGAACACACAGGAGAAATTTTTGTGTTAAAGCTTCTACTATGTAAGATGGACAGGTTAATCAATTTTTATCCACTCACAGTAATTAGGCAGAACCTGTAATAATAGGGAGAAATATTTATTAGAAACTGAAGTTGTTTGCTGATTATGAACCATGGGGACTTTTTATATTTCAGCAAAAGCTTTTACACTATCTTTGGTTTGCAAGACTAATGCTAATTACCATACAGATTAACAGCTACCAAGTATGTCTTAAATTCAGTGTAAGTGAATAGAAATTATTCTGATATTTAGAAAACAAATAAACCACATTGTTCATAGACTGCTTTTAACTCCTCTGTGCCCACATAGTCATGATACTCAATATGCCTTGGCTCAAGACATAAAAGGTAAGCCATGTATTAGAGAGTGGACAATCTTGCAAGTTTGACTTGTATATCTGTATATAGTGTTTATACTTTACAGTATAGAATTACTTTAATTCTGACAGGTTTTACTGCCATACTTAGGATAGCAGATGACTGACTGCAGCGGTAAGAAAACATCTAAGAAACTTAGTTTTCACCTTTATTATTCCTTTGTTTTTTTCTCTGTTTCAACATGAATCAGGATGATGTGTTTAAACTATGCCAATAGGTACCCAGTTTTCATGCGTGGTATTCTTGGGAGTGTTTTATCACATTCTAAAATCACCACAACATCCCATAGGAGAAAATAACATAAACCAACTTCCTTTCTTTGGATAATTGACTACAGCAATGAGAACCATACTTGAATACCAGTTTTCTTATCCATAAAGAAATCATAAGTGCTGGGGGTAAGAGGCTGAGAGAAAAGAGAGAGTGAAGTGACAAATCCAGGGGAAAAGAAAAATCAAATAATCAGTGTGTTCATATTATATTTTTGTATCTGCAATGAAAGTATCAGCTGATAGAAATTTCTCTGCTCTAGCCAGCAGTTCAAATTTTATTGGTTCAGGCTGTGTTTTAGTCACTGTTGCCCATGCAGAGTAGGACGATGTAAAGAAGTTGTGCTTTGCAAACAAAGTGAGAGTTTGGATTTACTCAAGACCATAAATAAAAAATACTATTACGATTTCTGCATGCTGTCATTTTAGGGCAAGGTTATGATATATAGATAATTTCACTGTACTTTAAGTTTCTTAATACTTTTGGGAATCTTTAAGTACTCTTTCTCAGAGATTAATATGTGGATAATTATAATGTTTTCCAATAATGATTTGGGAGATAGAGCTCACTGTTTTGTTGGGGATTTTATATAAATTATTTAGTCTTTCACACAGAGTCTTAAGCTGAAATCTTCTACAAGGAGATTTACTTTCTCTGGATTTTCTTCTTCCTGTCTGCCCTTCCTCTGAGAGCACAGAGGTATTATTTTTTCCTCCAGAGCTTTTTTGATTTATTTCTCTTTTACTATTATTGCCTGTCTTAAACATGGTTTTGCTCCTCTGGGCTTCTGTAACAAGAAGCCTGGAGGCTTGTTGTAGAACACACATCCTCTGAATCTGACCTTTCACATATGGGATGAATTTCTTATGTGAACTCTCTCTTCTAACAGGGATAATCGTCAGGTACAGAATTATAAATTGTGTTGAAAACTGAATTCATAGTCTGCATTTATCCTTGACTAAAGCAGGCTACTTTGTTTATATCAGTGGGATTTGATACCAGTGGGGAGATTGCAAGTTTTAATGTTTGTGCACACAAATAAATAACTACTTGAGGAATAAACTTTTTTAAAAAAGAAAAGAAAATTGTATCTGGAATGTAGTCAAAGGAAGTTTCTACTGAAGAAGGAATTGTAGGCTGTTTTTCTTATTGGACAAGCATAGTAGAAGAACATGGAAACAACATACAATCAGACAAATTACTGTACTATGCCTGCTACTGTAATAATGTGTTTTAACATCTCTGTTTTGATTGTGTAGTTTATTCACTAACTAAAATTTGATTTTTTTTTCTCAAGTCTGGGAAGGGAATATTTCTTTCAGCTATAAACAATAGGGTCTATGTAAATAGAAGAAGTTTATTATTCTGTGAGAAGTATCAGGGTTCAGATTTTGTGCCTAAGCCTGTTTCTCCCAAACCAAGGTGACCTCATCCAAACTGTGTATGGGAGACAGTCTCCAAGCTCTTCTGAACCCTGAAATCGATCTGAGTACTGGCAGGCTGCAAGCTTGTACAAAACTAATCTGCTTTCTGAAAGTTCGTGAATGCATAAGACTAAATACCCATGCTTGAGCTGAATACTCTGATCTTTCTAGGTGCATCCCATCAGGGCCCATGTATTTTTGGATGTCCAGATTACTTAACTACTCCCTAACCCAGTCCTCATCAAGAAAAACTCCTCCTTTGCCATGTCTTCCTCTGGGGCCTTGGGTCTGGGGCTCCTGAGGGCAGTCTTCAGTAGTATAGACGGAGATGAAGAAGACATTTAGTAACTCTGCCTTCTTTGTATCCTCTGTCATCAAGGCACTCACCTCATTCAGCAGTGGACCTACATTGCCTCTAGTGTTAATTTTTCCTGCAATGTATTTGAAGAAGGCCTTTCTCTTGTCCTTGACCTCCCTTGCAAGGTTGAATTCCAAGGAGGCCTTAGCCTGCCTAGTTCCCTTCCTACATCCTCTGATAACAGTCTTATACTCTTCCCAACTGGCCAGCTCCTCCTTTCATGACCTGTAGACTCCATTCTTCCACTTGTTTGCTCAGTAGTTCCCTACTTAATCATGCAGGTCTCCCAGCTCCCTTTCTCAATTTCCTACTTGTTGGAATGCTCTTGTGCTTGGAAGAAGTGGTCCTTGAATATTAACCAACTCACATGGGCCCTGTTGTCTTCCAGTACCCTGCCTCATGAGATTTTTCCAATCAATTTCTTGAAAAGGCCAAAGTTGACCCAGCTGAAGTGCCAAGGTTGTGATCCTGCTTGATATTCTGTTCCTACCACACAAGATCCTGAATTCCACCATCTTATGATCACTACAGCCAAGGCTGCCCTCCACCTTTACTACTTCAACCAGACCCTCCTTGTTAGTAAGTATCAGGTCCAGTAGTGCTCCTCTCCTAGCTGGCTCATCCACCATTTGCATCAAGAAGTTATCATCAATACACTGGAGGAACATCCTGGACTGTGGGTAGCTGGCTTAGTAGGCCTTCCAGCAATATCTGGGTAGTTAAAACCCACCATGAGAACCAGGGCTTGTGATTTCAAGGCTGCTGTCAGTTGCCTGTAGAAAACCTCATCAACTTCCTTGTCCTGATCAGGTGGTCTGTAATAAACACCCACAACATTATCAGTCATGCTAGCCTGCCCCTTAATTTGCACCCACAAACTCTCAACTCTCCCCTCATGCACCCCTGGACAGAACTCAATACATTCTAGTTGTTCCCTCATGTAAAGAGTAACTCTGCCACCTTGCTTTGTTGACCTGTCTTTCCTAAAAAGGACATAGCCATCCATGACCACATGCCAGTCATGTGAGCTATCTCACCATGTCTCTGTAACTGCCACCAGATCATAACCCCTTGACTGCACATGGATTTCTAGCTTCTCCTGTTTATATCCCCCATGCTGCATGCATTGGTGTGCAGGCACGGCAGGAATTGAACTGAGCACACCAATTCTACCCTGGTGGGGTCGGAGACTCTGTGAGACTTTAACTGTGCTGCTGTGACACCAGCATGCTGCAGAGCAATGGGCTGAAGGCCTTTACTAGCCCCCCACCCCTCCAGCCTTGGTGTGTCATCCCTTAGCTTGTCACATGAAGGCCTGATGATATCATTATCCCCTTTGTATGCATAATAATACAATACAATAGAATACAATAGAATACAATACAATACAATACAATAAACCAGGTTGGAAGAGACCTTCAAGATCATCGTGTCCAACCCATCAACCAATCCAACCCACCCGAACAACTAAACCATGGCACCAAGCACCCCATCAAGTCTCCTCCTGAACACCTCCAATGATGGTGACTCCACCACCTCCATGGGTAGCCTATTCCAATGGGCAATCACTCTTTGTATAGAACTTCTACCTAACATCCAGCCTAAACCTCCCCTGGTGCAGCCTGAGACTGTGTCCTCTTGTTCTGGTGCTGTCTGCCTGAGAGAAGAGACCAACCTCCACCTGTCCACAACCTCCCTTCAGGCAGTTGTAGAGAGCAATAAGGTCACCCCTGAGTCTCCTCTTCTCCAGGCTAAGCATAATGCCATCATATCACTATATATTAACAAATATTTTTTTTTTTAAATATGGAGTGTATGTTTAAGATTTTGAATCTGCAACATATCCTAGTCAGCTGGATAACTACCTGTTGCCATTAAAATGTATTATCTATAAAAAGTAACTTACAAAAAGCCTCTTAATTGGCATCTGTATTTTAAAAGAAAAGTAAAATAATTGCCACTTTCACTCAACATTAAAAATTTGATGTGACCTTTCTGAGTTAAGCTTGATAGTGCATTCTAAATGGCATTGTTTTCCAGATGGCCAGAATAATATCAAAGATATAGCTTGCAAAGCTCTTTAGAGAATTCTTTATTGCACCTAAGAAGGTGAGAGACCAGGCAGTGACATTTCCAATGCCTTGATAACATCTGGGTTACTCCACAGTATCACTTCATTGGGCTTTCATTTCTGTACCCTGTTGCTACCAATTTCTCAGTTCTTTAAAAATAAGAATGTATGATATGCATTTTCTGCCCAGATTGTCAGATGTTACCCTCAATTTCTGTAGTAATTTACCTCTAGTCCCTGACATTTATTAAATTCCTGTTACTGATGTATTTGTTTAGTTTCTAAAACTTCTTTAAAAGGAAAACTTTTAGAAATATTGCTATATTCCTATTTTTCTTTTAGTGAAATATCTTATTGTTATTAGCAAAGGCATTTCTTAATTTATATTCCATTGCCTTTGGTCCAAGCTTTAAATTATTTTGTAAGTATTATTTAACATGTTTTATTAGATATATGTAATATGTATAATAATCATATAATCATAGAATCAGTAAGGTTGGAATAACATCAATAATTTGATATCAGCATAATCTGAGTGAATGTTTTAGTTATAAATCTGATACCTGTTGTGGTAGTGCACTCCAAACCCTCCTTTTCCCCTCCCACTTTGGAAGTTGGGATGGTGGAAAGAGAAAAAGCTCCTTTCCCACCTAGGGCTGGCGTTGGGGCACATGGACCTTTCCCCACACCACATGTCAGAATCCCCATGCTTTGGCTAGCCCAAGATGCAACAGGTTGAGTTTTCCCACTTCTTTTGGTGCCATTTGACACAGTTATCATTGGAGATATCTAAAAGGGAGTAAGCTGAAAAGCACACTCTTTCTTCCCTCTGTAAAGCTACTCCCTGGCACCAAAGTGCTTCTTCCCCATGGCAAAGTGCTCTTTCTTCTGCAGAGCTCCCTAGCTGCACAGTTCCTTTGTGCTGCCTTGCTGCAAAGAATTCTTGCAGGATCTATTTGGCTTTTTGCATTGCATTGTGGATTATAACTGTAGTTCTAGAAGGTATCCCAAAACAGGAGTCCATAAGAGGAACCCTCACAATTACAATGCTGCCTCATGAGTAAAATTGGAATATTTCCCACAGACTCTGAGGAATTGCCTGTCTCTTGTTTGTGGAGGAAAGTTCACTCCCTGTAAACTTATCTTTTTCCAATCACTGTCTCTTAAAGTTTTGTCATTTATATATATATGGTGAAAACATTTTCCAACACCTAAATTTTCCTAACTTTGTATATAGTCTTGGGGGCAGGGTTTTGGATTAATAGATAATTTGTATTTTTATTAATTCCCCACCTCAACACTTCATTTCGCAACACATGTCTAAAAAGAACACATTATACATCCATGTGTTTGGTACCCTTGGAGTAAAAATCTTAAGCACAAGAGTTTACATGGAATTGTTGTCAGCTGGACTGTAGATTTTCATTAATTTATGCTAGCTAACTTCACATTATTTACTCTTGTTTCTGCTCTAGGACCTCATCACCTCTTCATCATCTGTTTGCAACAGAAGAGCATGACACAATTCTGTAAAGTGCTTAATTTTTTTTGACCTCTTCACTTATTTCTGAAATATCTTTGGCAGGAAAACTTGGTCCAGTCAGAATGACATTTTCATTAAAAACATTAGGAGATGTCTCTTAAACAGCTTCCTTCTGGCTTTGTGTTTCAAAAGTGTGTCAAGGAAAACAAGGTAAAGTATATTGGTAATCAAAATTCAAGACTTCCTGAGTTATGGGAGACAGAAAGGTGAATGAAAAAAACCCAACGCAAATAAACAAACCCCAAACGAACAAACAAACAAAAACCACACAAACAAACCCAAACAAAAATAAAGGACCAAGGAAAGAATCCAAAGTTTAGGACTATTCATGATTTTAACATCTAAACAGCTGACTATAGATCTGAAAATGAATAAAGTTAATGGACAATAAAAATATTTGGTGGGGTTTTTCTGTATATAGATCTAGATGTTTCATTGCCAGATTATTACTGTTCAAGGCTGGTACTTTAGCCTAGTGTCTTAGTTATGAAAAAGAACAGGAACTTTCTGGACATTTTTGAGTAAAAGTTAAATAAAGTAGGGGATTGGATGCAGAATAGTAATAAAGTTCTGTCTATATCATTACATTTGCTGCTGACCAGGATAAAGTTTGCTGTATAAACTTCTCTGTCTCCTTTTCACTTCTCTATGCAGCTTTGCATGGATTACTCCCTTATCTCTCACCTGACCATCTGCTGGCTCATATTATGTCTGTGAGGTACTGGGAAGGGAAAAAGGGAGTGAAGGAGGCTGCAAGCAGCCCTCTTGTAAGCTCCCTTCAGGTACTTCAACGCTGCTATTAGGTCTCCTCAGAGTCTTCTCCTCTCCAGGCCAAACAACCCTAGCTCTCTCAGTCCATCTTTGTAAGCAAGTTGTTACAGCCCCCTGATGACTTTTATCAACCTGCTTTTGACCTGCTCCATCAGGTTCATGTCATTCTTGTGCTGAGGACACCAGAATGAAAGATCCAGAATTAGCTCATTAATGATGTTTCTTAAATCAATAAATTAATGATGTTTCTTGAATCATTCTCTGACTGGTAATAGTAAAATCAAATTTACAACTGAAAAAGAATGAAAAATGGAAATACCTAAGGTGTTTTCCTTTATATGTCATAAATCACAGAATTATAGAATCATAGAATGGCCTGGTCTGGAAGGGACCTCCAAAGGTCATCCAGTCCAACCCCCTCTGCAGTAAGCAACTAGATCAGGTTTCCCAGAGCCCTGTTGAGCATCACTTTGAATATCTCCAGGGATGGGGCCCCAACCACCTCCCCAGGCAACCTGTTCTAGTGTTCCACTAACCTCATGGCAAAGAATCTAAATCTCTTCTCTAGTTTGAAACTATTGCCCTTCATCCTATTACTACAGGCCTTTGAAAACTGTCTCTCTCCATCCTTGTAGGCCCCACTAAGGCACTGGAAGGCTATTAGGTCTCCCCAGACCCTCCTCTTTTCCAGGCTGAACTCCCAGCTCCCTCAGTCTGTTTTCACAGCAGAAGTTCTCCAATCCTCTGGTAATTCTTGTGGCGCGCTTCTGGATCCACTTCATCAGCTCCTTGTCTTTCCTGTATTGGGTGCTCCAGATATGGACACAGTACTGCAGGTGAGGTCTCACCAGAGCAAAGTGGCAGAATCACCTCACTCAATCTGCTACTATACATCTTTTGATGCAGCCCAGAATGCAATTGGCCTTCTGGGCTGCAAGCACCCACTGAGCTAGTCTCTGAGCTGTTTTTTCAATTTTGTTTTCAGAGCCAAGATGAAGAAAATTTTACTATGTCACTTCAAAATCATAAAAAACAATATGAACTGTCCTGTACTTGCTTGAGTATTTGCACTGATTTGATGATTTCTGATAAAAGGAACCCAATAGATCCAGCAAACTTAAGGGCTAAACTCTATTTAGCCAATTTAGCCAGTTTGTGACATGTCAAGTGGAAACAGAGTGGAAATACAAGCTAAGGGGTAGCAGGTACAAAGGTTTTAGATGTTACAATGGGGTATAACATGTGAATGACTCCCTGGAAATCAAGAGATTCGAAGTGTAGTGTTGCTGTAATGGGTGATGGCCAAAGCGACAAAAACATACACTTGTGGCAAGCAGAGTACCCAGACAAAGACTCTGTTTACTCCAGCAAAGCAACATCTATTGGTGTGCATGTTATGTTATTGTGGCTGCACGTGATTGGTTAACAAAGTTTTCTCAAGACTCGTACTGGTTAGTGATAGCATAGCTATGGTTACTTGTTAAGCTAGCCCAGGGGGCTCCTATCTCAATCTTGCATTTCCGCACCCTTACACATCCAGTCCAGGGACTTTCCAGAGATTCAAGGGTGCAGTACTCTCTCATGGTAACACAATGAGTAGAAAATAAATTGAGAAAACAAGAAAATTAGTGTTTATATTTGGGTTGGTATTATTATACTCTAGTCAAAACATTTATAATTTCTATATGTCACTGGCCTCTGTTTCAGAAAGCATGAATCAACCTTCGGAAAAGCCCTCTCCACAAGTTATCAAGGAAACCTGGATGATTACATTAAATTAAATTACTACCTTTAACAAGGTTAAAGGAAATTAGTTGGATCTCACTTGTTATGCTAAACCTTTGATAATTTTCTCTATTCTTTACCTTAACACCTTCCATGACTCTTTGTGATATATTGATTTCATTATTAAACTCTGTCTACCTTAAGCTACCGCAGTCTCTCTCCATCAACTTTTTCCACTCTTGGCTCTCACCTTTCAAACAGGTGACTAACAAAAGATGGCTTTTCTTTCCAATGAAATATATTCCTCCTCTGCCCCTTGAAAGTTTTGCAAATGCTGTAATAGTCTAATTCTTTCTTGCAATTTTACAATCTGAAAACACTTCATTTATTAGAATTCCACCTTCTTTAATTTATTTCTTTATTACACTGCTATTTGAACTAGAAAACATACTCTCTTCCTGCTCTTAGGAGCTCTTCAATTTAACTGAGTGACCTGAATGCCACCTTAGCTTATTAAAGATAGGCACGGAAAAAAGAAAAAGAAACGTGTGTTTATTGATAGGATTTTTACCCATAACGGTTTTAGAATAAGTGGTGGCATAAATACATTGACAGCAGCTAATCTCAGAGGGTGAAGGATGCATCCCTAATGATCTTTTGCTTATATTAAGGGAGAGTGAATGACAGGGAGTACAAGATCTTATCTAAAAGGCAAAATACATTATAGAGCATAATAATGAACACAACAGGTCTGCTCATATATGACCTATGGAAAAATGTTACAAATCACTAAAATAATATGCCTGAAGACAGAGAACTTGTTATGGGTGAGTGTATGTTGAGATCATTAGATCACATAACTCCTCTGGATGGTGAGAATAGCAGGTAAAAAAAGATAAATCAAAGAACATATTGCACAGAGTGCTGACAAGGTCAAATTGATAGTAAGGATGTGTGATAGCAGCACTGCAATAAGGTTGTCTAATACTGTATGCATCTGATATTGGTTTTCATTACCCATACCCTGGCATACAGTCAGAAGCCCTCTAAAATGATAGTGATTGCCCAAAGGACAAAGGCAAATAAGACAGGCACTTCAGTACTTTTGCATCCTGCAAACTGCATGAAGGCAGTTAAAACTACCTGATGCTAGACCTACAAGGTTTACTACCATTGGATCAGTTTGAGTTTATACTGCTTTTTATTCATTTTTAAACTGATGCAGTGCTCTAAAGTTGTGCTTAGTGAGTTTATTAAGACAGTCCATCAGAGGCTGTGATAGCTCTCTTCAGAATAAGTCTACAATCGACATTACAAGTATGTACTCTAGATCAGTCCATAATGCATATCAGACACAAGATGTACTGTGGTTCTGGAGGCTCACCCTTTAAGTTAATATTGGGATTGTGTCTAGTTTGAATAACCCCAAATGCTTAAATGAGTGTTTAATACTTTTGTAATACAGCCTCATTGTCATTCTTGAAAAGCAAAGGTAATCTATGCCTTACACGAAATAAAATACCTTCCACCCTCCTTAATTCTTCAGTATCTTGTCTTTACATCTTTCATACAAAATAAGTGATTTAAATGCAAGCAGCTTTAGTCTCTCCTGATAAGATGTGCTTATAGACAGAAAGGTAATGAAAAGTAATGTCCTTTGGAAGTGTATATCAAGCATTGCGAAGAAATGCATCTGGTAGGATAATTCTGGTCCTATCTGATGTCCTCACTGTTTATGCAAAATATGCACAGTTAAATAATTAAGCAGATAAATTTTCCATGGGGTAATTCTCTGGCTCCTTTAGAGGATTTTTTGTGGATGTCACTTCTTGCATACATCTGAAGAAGTATTGAAGATGTGAAAAAGTCTGAAAGGGCATCGTGATGGGGGAAATCCTCCTGTGAAGAAGGCTACGTGCTGATCCTGATTCAAACATATGGAAAATGCACAGGGACCAGAGAACAGTGCCCATGGTATTGGATCACCTGGATGAGCCACATCAGGTATTCAGTTTTTGCAGAAGGAAAATACAGTAGTCTGACTTCTGCATGTTTGAAACTCTAGTTTAGTTGTTAAATAAAGGCTTCTCTTTATCAGATGCATGATGCATACAGTCTGCAGGCTTCTGGAGAGTTGGTTTAAGCCATGGCAATCATGCCACTTCTCTCTACTCAACGATGGCCCTGTTTCTGTCATTCAGCAACCTCTTGCTATGCAGCACTGCCAGGGCTGTAGCTCTAATGCCGTCTCCTACCATTATATTCATAATGCTGTGCTCCTGGCAATCTGCTGTCCTCTGCCTCCTTCAAAAACTTATTTTTTAAAAGTGTGTGGGCTCACTTTCTTCAGTCATTACTTAATCGGGGAATTATTTCTGTTTGGAGAACCATTACTGGGTACACACATTCAGTAGAACCAATCTCATTAATATTGTGTTGAATGTTCTGCTTTAAAAAACTTGGTATGCTCTCCAAATATTGATTAAGTTCATATTTTGTCTGGTCATACCCTTTCTCCTCACAAAGACCTGGGTTTCTCACCAAACTTGTTGGGGAACAATAAGAACTAAGCCCTAGAAAATCCCACAGTAACTTGTCCCTGAAATGAGAATTCACTTTCATAGCTGCAAAGATAAGTGTATAAAAACATCTTTTAAAAATCTTAGCACCAACTCATCAATATACTTTTTAACCTATGCATGATTTGTGTAGAAAATTGCACATACTGCACATAATTGCTAAGCATAACATTTTTTGCCATTTCTTTCTAAAAATGAGAAAATTCACTTTCTTAATATGTGCCTTTTATTATTTTACTCCTTTTCATCCTAACTGCAGATAGCTAAAGTCATTACCTATGCAGATACAACATTTTGGAAGTTATTATTGACAAAGCACAATCTTAACATCTTCTCTTAGCTAGATTGTGCAGTTTTGATCAAACAAAAAGCCTAAAGAAGATTTGTCGGTGCTTCAATTATTCTATACAGTCTTCCTGTAACAGCAGGTATGATTATGACTAATGCAGCTTGCATCAAGATGACTTCCTTAAAGTGCTGAGATTAAAAAGCAGACAAAACCACATTCATTATGATGCAGCTCTGTGATTTTGTGCTGAATAAGAAAACATATACGTGTAAGCATTACTACAATGGCTGTAATTAGTTCTGCACTAAGAAATGTATTAAAATTTATTTTCTTTTCTGAAATTTACTGGGTTTTATCAACTTGTGAAACACTTTGTTCTGAAGCATTGTGTATGCTTCTGTGAAGATCAGAACAAGAGAGGCTCCTGCTGGCTCAAATTCTATAAAAATTAACAGTTTTTTACTTTTTTTTTCCCATTCTTTTTGTACTTACCATTACTATTTGTTCCACAATAATACTTAAAGGCTATAAAAGTGAGTGAATGTGACAGATTCTTGCAGCTCAGAAGAGCTGATTATTAGTAATTTTTAACATTTTTTTCCATTTCTGATACAAACAGGTAGAAGCAAGAAGGACAGAAGTTGAGTATACATGCATAAATCACACAAACTACCACTAGTAGTTTAAGTGGTCCTAAAATGTCTGTAGTTAAGTAGAGGCTACTTATTCAGAACATGCTGTTGTTGATGTTGAAAGTGACTATTTTGTGTAAATATTTATATACATATATATATATCCTATGATAAAGTAAACTAAATTAATGAAGAAATGCGTAGTTCACAAAATATTTTCTTCAAATTAATTCTAGTCTCAGGCTGAATTTAACTGATTGTTAAAAAGTACTGTGGTTTACCTCACAAGTTTTTTGCTTTATTCTTTGTACAGGATAATGGCCACTGCTGAGAGAATGAAAAAAAACAGTTGAATATTCCCTTATCCTCCTGCTGCAGTATGCCTACATACTATGCAAACTTGCAGTGAATAAAGAATTATTTAATTCCTCTCAGGCCTTTCTGTATCTTCAGGCTAGATCCTTAAAAGGATATAAAGGCTGGACGAACAAAGGTATTTAATATCCAAGTCCCAGTTAATGCAGTGGGAACCACACACTGAACAAAATACTGCTATGTCTGAGGACTACAGTTCAGGAGTGTGAATGTTCACTAGCATAGTCCCATACTGTACCTCAGAGACAGAACAAGAACACCCAGGCAGCCAGTACCA
>CM037631.1:80538004-80603822 GCA_015227895.2 Colaptes auratus | reverse complement strand
TTGGTCAAAAATTTAAAACTTTACAGATACTGCCCTAATTTCTGTACTAGAATATACTAGTTTCAATGGATTTATAAAGAGCAAAATGAAAGACAATTTAGGAAAAAAATGCAACAGTTATAGATTAAGTTATTTATACAGGACATACTTGGCACAATAATAATAGTAAGTACCGACAATTGTCATTGAAATGATGTAAAATTCATTTTTTATCATCCTTTTGTTTCTCAGGTAACTGTAAATGTAACTGTAAAATTCTCCATCTAACTGGTTGGTCAATTTGAGCTGGAAGGTTTGTTTTTTTTTTTTCACATGAATGGAAGTCCATATAATTTGCAGTGGAAGCAATCAGCACTTTTGTGTTTTTTTCTATTAGATTAAATATAATGAACACATTCAATCAGGTAATGACTTTGAAAGATTTATAAAACCTCCTAATTTTTAAAGCTTTAAAACAGTTATGGAAACTGTCTAAAATTATTGAACTGAATAATGTGAATTTAATGAGCCTTGAGAAGCTTTTAAATATTAAGTATATATTGCATAGGTGTCCAAGATTAACTTGCATCAACCATTACAGAAAAATACTCCATCTGTATATAATCATGTGTATAATATCACCTATATGAAAATGATTACAATAGGGGTTTGCAGCACTAAATATTTGACATAATATTGTTTCTCTAGGTTAAAGTAATAGTATTTTTCTCATTGATTTGTATACAGATGAGAAAACTAATAATTATTAGATGTTAAGCATAGTGACACCTTCAGAACTCAGTTTCACTGCATCTCTAGACACCCATTCAGGGCAGAGGATAGTTGTGTGCATCTGGAGTTAAACCTACAGTGATACTTCACACTTTGGATAACCATGTTACTAAAACCATACAAAATAGGGTTTATGAGTTTTCATGTTATGTGGTGGAGCAAGACTGATTTTGCTAGGCTTAACAACTGACTCTATTAAGAGTCCTCTATTTAGGACACATATATGACATCTTCTTTAATAAGCTGTGAGGTTTGCAGTCATTTTTAACTAACAGGGTGTGTCTCCTATCATTTTTATCAATACTGTCATTACCTTAACAGTCAAGCAGTCAACCTCAACAGTCCTGCATAAGTGGTACTTTAAACTATTAGAAACTTTTTTAGAGCAGCTCTGCACACAATTCCATGTAATTTAAGGGTAACTAATTCTATTAAGATATAAATTCTTCACAAAGTATTTAATATTCTGTGACAGTTTAGGCTGTGATTCTGAGCAAATCTACACTTGGCTGTAAAAAGGAAAACAAAGATAATTCTAAACTAATTTCATTGGTAGATGAGTAGAATGCAGTTTTATGATCTTACATTCTGTTCTCATTCCATTTCTTTCTGCTAGCATGCATGCTGTCCTGGACAGAGAGAGGCCACTTATCAGCATAACTTGAGATAAGCATTACTGACTGACTTACAATGCTTTTGAACTAACTGAAATTCCCCTAACAATTTTTCCTGTTATCTTTTCTTCTAATTAACCAGAGGAAAAAGGGAGGGGAGGAGTTGGGGGGGAGGCAAGGTGGTGCTGTTTTCTTTTTGTAAATACTTGTATAATATTGTATACTTGTATATATTAATTGCATTTCATGCTTGCAAAATGCAGCTTCATTTGCTTCTCCAACTGTGTTCAGCTGAGCTTTTTTCAATGTGTGTGGGTTTAACCATCACATATTCTTTATAGGCAGTTACTAAAGAGTTGTAGGATTTTTGCCTTTTTTTCTTTTTTTTTAAACATGACTCAATTATTGTAGAAGACATGAAATAAGAACTTTCTTATTACATTAGTTATTGCTTCTACCTGGCAACAGCAAGTATTTTTGCTCGGGAGGGATGGAAAAAATTTCTGAACTATTGACTCTTATGAAGTCATGTAACACTTACCCTAGTCAGGACAAAATAATTTATTATTGTCCTAAAATCAGTTTTGGTTTTTAATACCAACTATTTAATAGGACCAACTGTGAAAGTCCAATCTTCTGTTGTCTCAAACAATGTGTAACATACCTGGTCTGAATAGGCAGGGCAATGTTTTTTTTGATAGTCTTTAATAGCTCTCAAGGAGAGCTGCTAGCCTGGCAGATGGTTTAATAACCAGAAAGAGAGAAGTTCTGCAGAAGTGGAAATTCCTTCTTTTGTTATTTTAAAACCACTGCAACAGCACCATGGAAAGGCCTGTGACAGACATTACCCTGGAGGAGCCTTATCATGCCTACCTCTTTTTGTGATTTGGAGACACCACCTCCCCCATGCCCAAAAGGTATAAAAGGACTGCAACTTCTGAGGTCCAAGTGTTGCATCTACAGCAGAAGCACTTGTTGAATGTATACCCATCACCAAAGAACTTGGACTATGCCTGTGAGGTGTCACTGGAATCAAGGGTGGTGACACCTTTCTCTCTCTCTTTTGTTTTTTTTTTCCTCTCCTTTTTCTTCCCATTTTCCTTTGGCTCCAGTCCAACCATCCTTAAGGTGCAAGTGACTGACAGCTTTCATTAGATCAAATAGATCCAACTCATCAGCCATTTGGTGTAGGCTCATCTTACTTTACTCTGAGAGCATTTTTTTTAATCTTAGCATGACCCACCCCACTCAGATGTCCAGGGTTGGATCAGAACATCAAGTGGTGACACAAACAGACTGAGTCCAAGGGATATAATTTTCACCTGTGATATTTTTGTCTCAGGGATTTGTAGCAATCACTTGACTTTACAATTTACTTCCACAGGCATATCAAAACCAAGCACTTTGTTGTTATCAGGCTGGAATAGTTTCACTTTCATTGATAATTTTTTTGGTACTTTTCTTAGAAAAAAACCTCCATGTTCACAGTCTTCCAGAAGCATAGCAGGGTTTTTATATTGGCTTTCATTGGCCCAGATGAATAACTACAAATATTACAGGATCACGAGATGTTAGGGGATGGAAGGGACCTCTGGAGATCTTCAAGTCCATCCCCCTGCCAAAGCAGGACCATAGAACCTAGTGTAGGTCGCACGGGAATGCATCCAGATTGGTCTTGAAATTCTCCAGAGAAGACTTTCTCTGTGACCCTTACTGCAAAGTTCTTCCTCATGTTGAAATAGAACGTCCTGTAGTTTACATCCATTGCCCTTGTCCTATCACAGGGAGCAAGTGAGAAGAGACTATCCCTTCTTGACATCCAGCCCTCATATATTTTAAACATTCATTAGATCCCCTCTCAGTCTTCTCTCCAGACTAAAAAGCCCTAGGTGTCTCAGCCTTTCCTCATAGGCAGTGCTCCAGTCTCTTAATCATCCTTGTAGCCTTCTAGTGGACTCTCAACTAGATCCCTGTCCTTCTGCAACTGCAGAGCCCATAATTGGATGCAATATTCCCGATGGGACCTCATCAGGACAGAGTAGAGGGGGAGGAGGGCCTCCCTTGATCTGCTGGACACTCTCTTCTTAATGCACCTCAGGATACCATTTGCCTTCTTGGCCACAAGGGCACATTGCTGTCCCGTGGATAACTTACTGTCCACCAGGACTCCCACATTCTTCTCCACGAGGCTGCTCTCTACATCCTAACCTGTACTGGTGCAATTTATTATTCCTTCCCAGGTGCAGGACTCTGAATTCATCCTTGTTGAACCTCCTTAGATTCCTCTCTGCCCAGATCTCCAGTCTGATCCCTAACCCACTCTTCATTGACTAGTGGTGAGTCTTCCCTCCTCCAGGCTTCCTCATCTTCATCCAGGGGCTGGAGTTTACAGGGGCTGGAGTTTACAGGGGCTGTGATTAGTGAGCAAAGACTGAAGCAAAGAAAATATTATCAATTCTGCCTTCTCTGCATCCTCAGTTATCAGGCCCCCTCCTCATTCAGCAGCAGGCCCACACTTTGCCTAATCTTCCTTTTCCTACTGATACATTTGAAGAAGCCCTTCTTGTTCTCTTTTACTTCCTTTACCAGTTTTAGTTCTAAGAGGGCTTTGGCCTTCCTTGTTGCCTTCCTACATGCCCTGACAACTTCTCTATAGTTCTCCCAAGTGTCATGTCCCTTCTTCCCTAAACTGTAAGTTTCTTTCCTCCATGAGATTTCCTTCAGAAGCTCTTTGCTCATCCATGCAGGTCTTCTAATATGTCTACCCTACAATTACCTATAATAACTTTCAATTGTCGCTAATATTTGTGACATAAAAATCTTTGGCTTTCTTAAGACATTTATATAGTAGAGCATCCTCTGATAACATTAAAATTAAACTACTTAGTTTGAGAGTTATACTTTGGTCTCTGATACTTACACTTACAGTAAGATCTCAGACAGTAGTCTTAAAAGCCAGATGACTTGCCCATGCTTAGTGGTAAATACCTAAGGTATAGGGATTTGGATAAATGGGGTGGGATTTGTTTCACAGAACATTAAATAAAATAAATGCACATACCTACATATGAGCTCTTATTATGCTCCAGCATAGTTAGAGGAGGTCATCAATATAGTACAGTTTCATCTCATGATAAAGATGACATGTCTCTAGAATCTGTTAAGATAGATTTGCAGTCTTATAAGTAGATACATTTAAGATACTGAAGGTAGGACTCAATTCTCTAAAAACTGATTTCTGATACATTTTCTATACCGTATTATACCTTTTCAGGTCCCCAGCTTCCACGAAGAAAGCCACAGGTCTTCCTTAAATTCTGTGTTTTACCTTTCAATCATCTGCAGGTTCTTCAGAAACTGTTAAGGTGTCAGTAATGATACTAGACATATATGCTTAGGCAGGTGCGTTCCTCATAAGGCTCTCTGGATATGAACTCTATTATTCTGATGGAAAAATCTCCTTCCCACTCTCATACTGTTTTAAATCAGACAATAGAGCATGAGCAGTTCAGCCATACTTTTCAGAGCAGAGGCTGACAGCACCTATGTTCTGATGATGAATAGCAGTGGAAGCTTCCAGAAAATGACAGTGAAAAGCTACAGGATGGAAAGGGTACTGAAGTACTGGTGAAGCTTAACTTAGCATTCTTTACAAGACATTTTTAAGGGACAGATTAGTCAAATTTCTCTGAAAGAGGCTGTAGGGGTGCAAAATTTATGCCTCATCTTGGATTAGATAATTTTTTAAGTGCATTCCTTTCTTTCAGCTCTATGTCGCTTGTATGGTAGCTGAGTGGACAGCAGGAATTTAGATTATGGCATTGGCTTTATACAGTCTGGTTTTTTATTTAGGCCAAAATGAAAGGCTTAATCAGACAAAATGTTTCACAGTCCTGAATAAAAACAATTCAAAAATTATGATACTCCAATAAATGTATTATTTTTTTAATAAAGTACATATAAAAGAATAGAATAGAATAGACCAGACCAGGTTGGAAGAGACCTTCAAGATCATCACGTCCATCTTACCGTCCAACTTACCATCCAACACCACCTAAGCAACTAAACCATGCAACCAAGCACCCCATCAAGTCTCCTCCTGAACACCTCCAGTGATGGTGACTCCACCACCTCCTCAGGCAGCCCATTCCAATGGGCAATCACTCCCTCTGTGTAAAACTTCCTCCTAACCTCCAGCTTAAACCTCCCCTGGTGCAGCCTGAGACTATGTCCTCTTGTTCTGGTGCTGGTTGCCTGGGAGCAGAGACCAACCTCTGCCTATCTACAACCTCCCTTCAGGTAGTTGTAGAGAGCAATAAGGTCTCCCCTGAGTCTCCTCCTCTCCAGGCTAAGCAACCCCAGCTCCCTCAGTCTCTCCTCATAGGGCTTGTGTTCCAAGCCCCTCACCAACTTTGTTGCCCTTCTCTGGACACGTTCCAGCAAGTCAACATCCTTCCTAAACTGAGGGACCCAGAACTGGACACAGGACTCAAGGTGTGGCCTTACCAGTGCAGTGTACAGGGGCAGAATGACCTCCCTGCTCCTGCTGGCCACACTGTTCCTGATACAGGCCAGGATGCCATTGGCCCTCCTGGCCACCTGGGCACACTGCAGGCTCATGTTCAGCCTACCATCGACCAGCACCCCCAGGTCCCTCTCTGCCTGGCCGCTCTCCAGCCACTCTGACCCCAGCCTGTAGCACTGCATGGGGTTGCTGTGGCCAATGTGCAGAACCCGGCACTTGGATGTGTTAAATCTCATGCCGTTGGACTCTGCCCATCTGTCCAGCCTGTCGAGGTCCCTCTGCAAAGCCTCTCTGCCCTCCAGCAGATCAACTCCTGCCCCCAGCTTGGTGTCATCTGCAAATTTACTGATGATGGGCTCAATGCCCTCATCCAGATCATCAATAAAGATGTTGAAGAGCATGGGGCCCAGCACTGATCCCTGGGGCACACCACTAGTGACTGGCCACCAGCTGGATGTGGCACCATTCACCACCACTCTCTGGGCTCGGCCCTCCAGACAGTTCCTAACCCATCGCAGTGTACTCTTGTCCAAGCCATGGGCTGCCAGCTTGGCCACCAGTTTGCTGTGGGGGACAGTGTCAAAGGCCTTGCTGAAGTCCAAGTAGACTACATCCACAGGCCTCCCCACATCCACCAGGCGGGTCACCTGATCATAGAAGGAGATCAGGTTGGTCAGGCAGGACCTGCCCTTCCTAAATCCATACTGGCTGAGCCTGATTCCTTGGCCATCCTGTAAGTGCTGTGTGATTGCACCCCAGATGACCTGTTCCATAATCTTGCCTGGCACTAACGTCAGGCTCACAGGCCTATAATTCCCTGGCTCATTCTTCTTGTGGATGATTCATTAAACTATGATAATATCTACTACAAATCCTTACAGTTTTTGATAATCAGTGGAGACTGGTCTTAAAAAAAATCAGCTATTTCTGAGATCTGATGATAATAGTTTTTTATACTCATCACTCCTGGAAAATGACAGGATATTCAGCAAATAATAATAGGTGAATTTTGTTTGTTTCAGACAGATACTTAGGGCATATCTAGTCCATCATTTGTTTGCCCTTGCAAAAGACCTTAAGAAGACTGCAGATAAGCCCTTCTTTTCTTAAACATATTTTTAATTCAGTCTGGTATCAAGACTTTACAAATGATGTAAAACTTACTTGTCCTCTTATCAATTGTATCAGCTAAATAAATTGCTTTCATGTCCTTGCCTCAGGGTCCTCAGCCCAGTTTTGAACACAATTATGGTAAACAAATACCAGCTACAAAACACCATGTTCTACTTTAAAGTATGTATAAAATCAGCTTCTTTTCTGGGCTTGTGTTTTTGTTGGGGTTTTTTGGTTTGTTTTTTTTATGGGTTTATTTGTTTGTTTGTTTGCTGGTTTGTTTTAGAGGGGTTGTTTTTTGTTTGTTTCTACTCTGGCCAGAAGAACAAAATTACTCTTTTCATCTAGAAAAATCACTTATACCTACACATGGAAAATGTTTGTAAAAGACTACTGATTTTATAACTTTAACATGGTTTCGACATATTAAAAAAATGTAAAAAAATTGTCATTAGTGCTCACATACATAGGGAATCAATGGATATCGATTAAGCAATTCTTGAGCATCAACTTATTTACAGACTGGTGTAATCCATTAATTGTATTCAGGTTTCAAAAGGCCAATTGTAAGCTCCTCAATTACCATAGTATAACCAACAAGCTATGCTCATTACAGCTGCTTAAAGTATTAGAAATATTAGGAGCGTGCAAGTAGATATTCCTGTAAGGTTTTCACTACCACTACAGATTTTCTATAGCTAGAAAGCAGCCAGCATAGGTTTCTTCTCTCATGGAGTTCCTTTCTTTATGTGGAGACAAATAGCTAAGTGCTTCAGTCTACCCTTGGAAAAATATAGTCCCGTAATTTTCACTCAAAAATGACTGAACTAAATCCTTTCTTCACTACTGTAAGTTAAAGAAAGGGGCATCATGTTCTTTAATCACCTATAGCTGAAGGTGCTTGATAGTCAGGCAGCATTAACTGCTTCAACCTTGGTGATTCTGTGATTCAACAGATTATAGGCTTCTGCAGCATACTTTCTTTAGTGTTTTCTCTCTGATTTGAAGCTCTATCAGTTAAAAGTACAATTCAAAAATCATAGAATCAACAAGGTTGGAAAAGACCTCAAAGATCATCGAGTCCAACTGGTCATCCAGCACCTCATGACTACTAGACCATGGCACCAAGTATCATAGTATCAGTCAGGGTTGGAAGGGACCACAAGGATCATCTAGTTCCAACCTCCCTGCCATGGGCAGGGACACCCCACACTAGATCAGTGCCACGTCCAATCCCCTCTTGAACACCTCCAGGAACAGTAACTCCACACCTCCCTGGGCAGCCCACTCCAATGGTTAACAACTCTCTCTGTGAAGAACTTTCTCCTCACCTCGAGCCTGAACTTCCCCTGGGGCAGCTTGAGACTGTGTCTCCTTGTTCTGGTGCTGGTTGCCTGGGGGAAGAGACCAACTCCCTCCTGGCTACAACCACCCTTCAGGTAGTTGTAGAGAACAATGAGGTCTCCCCTGAGCCTCCTCTTCTCCAGGCTAAACAATCCCAGCTCCTTCAGCCTGTAGCACTGCATGGGGTTGTTGCGGCCAAAGTACAGTACCCTGCACTTGGACTTGTTAAACGCCATCACGTTGCCCATCTGTCCAGCCTGTCAAGGTCCCTCTGGAGAGCCCTTCTACCCTCTTGAGAGATAAACATCTGCTCACAACTTGCTATTATCTGCAAATTTACTGATGACTGACTCAATCCCCTCATCCAGATCATCAATAAAGATATTGAACAGGATGGGGCCCAGCACTGATCCCTGTGCAACACCACTAGTGACTGGCTGCCAGCTGGATGTGGCACCATTCACCACCACTCTCTGGGAATGGCCCTCCAGCCAGTTCCTAACCCAGCACAGAGTGCTGCCATCCAAATCACAGGCTGACATATTGGCAGGAGTTTGCTGTGGGGGGCAGTGTTAAAGGCCTTGCTGAAGTCCAGGCAGACTACATGCACAGCCTTTCCCATATCCACCAGGCAAGGCACCCCAAGATGATCTGCTCCGTAATCTTTCCTGGCACTGAGGTCAGGCTGACAGGCCTGTAGTTTCCAGGTTCCTCCATCCAGCCCTTCTTGTGGAAGGGCATCACATTGACCAGTTTCCAGTCATCTGGGACCTCTCCAGTCAGCCAGGACTGGTGGAAAATGATGGAGAGTGGCTTGGCCAGCTCATCTGCCAGCTCTCTCAGTACCCTAGGATGGATCCCATCTGATTCCATGGACTTCTGAGTATCCAAGTGGCTCAGCAAGTCTCTAAGCAATTCCTCATAGATTTCAGGGAGATTATACTGCTCCCTACCCCATCTACCAGTTCATGAGGCCAGTTATCCTGAAGTCCTCCTGCCTTACTGTTGAAAATGGAGACAAAGATGGTATTTAGAACATCAGTCTTTTGTGCTCATCTTTAGTTACAATGTTCCCCTCTAGGTCCAATAAAGAGGGGAGGTTCTTCTTGCCCCTCTTTTTAGCATGAATATATTTATAAAAATGCTTTTTATTATCTTTCACAGCAGTGGCCAGCTTAAGTTCTAACTGGGCCCTTGCCTCTCTAATTTTTCTCCTACATGATCTAACAACATCCTTAAATGTATCACAAGTTGCCTCCTCCCCTTTCCAAAGGTGATACACCCTCTTTTGTTCCCTTAATTTGTTCAAGAGCTGCTTGCTCATCCAGGCCGTCGCTTTCCCCACCAGCTCATCATTCGGCACATGGGAACTGCCAGTTCCTGTGCCTTCAAGAGCTCCTGTTTGAAGTAGGGCCAACCATCCTGGACCCCTTGGTTCTTAAGGGCTGCTGCCCAGGGTACTTTCCGAATAAGTTGCTTGAACAAGCTGAACTTTGCCCTCTGGAAGCCCAAAGTGAGGGTTCTGTTACTGCTCCTCCCTATCTCCCTGCATATTGGAAACTCCACTATCTCATGGTCGCTGCATCCTAGACAGCCTCCTACCATCACATCTCCCACCAGCCCTTCTCTATTGGAGAACAGCAGGTCAAGCAGAGCCTGACCCCTGGTAGGCTCATTTAACAGCTGCATCAGGAAGCTATCCTCCATACGTTCTAGGAACCTTCTGGACTGCCTCCTCTCTGCTGAATTAAGTTCCCAGCAGATGTCTGGCAGGTTAAAGTCACCCACCAGGACAAGATCTGATGATCTTGAGACAGCCTCCAGTTGCTCATAGAATATTTCATCTGCCTCCTCATCCTGGTTGGGTGGCCTATAACAGACTCCAACCAGGATGTCAGTTTTGTTAGCCCTCCCTCTGATTTTAACCCACAGGCACTCTATCCTTTCATTTGCAACCTCAAGTTCTGTGGTATCAAGAGATCCCCTAATATACAGGGCCACCCCCTCCTCCTCTTCCCCCACCTGTCTCTCCTAAAGAGCATGTAACTCCCCAATGCAGTACTCCAATTATGTGAATCGTCCCACCATGTTTCTGTAATAGCAACTATATCTTAATCTTGCTTAATCTTACCGGAAGTAACATAGATAGCATGAAATACCAGGTAGCTATGTGTATACTTACATTAATTCAAATTCTTTTGCCTTCGTTTTGCCATTGGTTTTGTAAAAGGTACATATCTAGCCTGAAAGTGAGTAAAGCAATTTTTTTTAATAATTAGAGAAATTGAGTTTGTCTCCTTTTATATGCTGCTTTTATACATGTCAATAAGCAGAAACTAATTTACAGAATTCTTCAGGAATTATTTTCTTCGTAAAATCTATGTGAGGCTGTAGCCCTGTCTGACATTAGGCAAATTTGTATGGTTTCAGAGTTTGATCTAGTGACTGTATATGACATTTCTATCTGTGAATCAAAGCAATGAAGTCTGTCTTTACAGCTATTTAGGATAGTATAGTCTTTACTTTAAAAATCAGACTTGGGAACATATGAAATTCCTTTTCTGTTTTACCTTACTGTCTCAGTTTGAGGCAGATCCTCTCTTGCCTCCCACCGGGGCAGAAAAATGATGAGCCTCAGACAAATGGATTGTGGAAGTGATGGAAAGCTTAAATGGAAAAGCAGTGAATGTTTTACAGAGAGCTACAAGCACAGTGACAAAAGAAATTCAAAGCATAAAGAGTCCCTTACAGCATACCCAGAAACCTTCCAGCACTCCCCTTCACCCTACCTGAGGGTACGGTACACCCAAAACCCCCAGGGCTCTTTCTTCCCCCCCTCCACTGTTAGGCTAATCTCAGCTGGCCAGATCTGAGATTAGCCTTCCCCCTTATCCTCCTGGCATTAGGCCTAGCCAGGCCCAAGAGGCCTTGAGATAACTCCCCTTCCATTACCAGGTAGGGAGCATCTCCCACAGGAGCAGTGAGGGAAGAAAGAGGAAGTGTGAGACCTTGCTGATAGATTCATAGGGAGCAGGACATTATAGGAATGAAATGTGCAGCTTCCTGTGTCCACCCACTGGGCTGGACACCTGGGGCACCAGAGGTGCACCCCATTGTGGCAGCAGCAGGAGGCACCCAGCCCAAACTGTCACACTTACTACTTGTGCATTCAAGATCTACTTTGGACAAAAAGCACTGTCTCTTTTACAGAGAAAAACAGCAGAATTCATTGCCTGGATGTGACAAGTTAGCACATTAAACTTCTGATTAACACTGCAACCTTCTCTCCTTGTCACTCCATCTGTAAGTTCTCCCAGCTTTGATCCTCCCTGTGAGTTTGGTTACCCATGTACAAGGATCCAAGACCCAGCACAATTTTACCTTGACTCAGACTGTTGAGTAAATTATTAAATAGTGTGAAGAGGCACTAAAAAGTCTCTTAAAAGTTAAGAAAGGTAGGAATAATTTCTGTTTCAAGGGTTCAAGAGGAAAACCAAAATAGAAAGATACATAATCCTAAAACAAAACAAACCAAAACACCCCAAACCCCCCCAAAATTATCAAAATTAAAACAACAAGGTACTGGTCAATCATTGATCCATGCCATCAGCTTTATCAGTATCAAAATGTTTAATAAAGGATGGCAAATTAGCAGCGCTAAGCAGTGGGAGCAATGGAATTGCTCCAGCCTAATACCCTGTCTGCCAGAGAAGTTTCCTGTCAATTTTATCAGGGACAATGGCAATAGAAATGCCTTATATCCTGTCTGTTTTTCTGTGTGTAAATGAGTAACTAATTTAACTAATTTATTTACATTTCTAAGCTGCCTTCACCCTTTTGCAGTGCACAAGCAAAGATACCTCAGGGATAAAGGAGCAGAAGAAATGTGACAGCTCTTAAAGGACACTTTTCTTATAGTGCAAGAACTCTTGACTCCCATGTGTGAGAAGGCAGAGAAGGAAGGCAGATCAGCAGTACTGAGTGAACAATTAATGGTCACATTAGAATGTAAAAAGAAACCAGGGACATGTATCCTGAGAAGAATGTAGGGATGATGCCCAGATGTGTGGGGATAGGATCAGGGAAGCTAAGATTTTGCTGATCTGGACAAGGATGCAGAGAAAAAGAAGAGTTTCTACAAGAATGCTAGCCAAAAAAAAGGAAACCTTAAGAAAATATGCTCCCCCTGATAATCTCAGTTATTCCTGGTAATCACTCTTTCCATAGTTCTTATGTCTTTAAACTTCAAGACAAAGTCTAGGGGAATTAATTCCCTACTATATTGTGATGATCAGGTTGAAGACCACCTAAGGAAACTGAACATTCACAAGTCCAGCGTGCCACTGGGTACCACATCACAGTCACATGCACAAAGCACACATGCTTGACTCAGCCAGCCTTTCCCTCACAAAAAGGCATCATGTCAGTATGGTATTGCAAACCCATTCACTTATTCAACTGCCTGTCTTGGTCGTGGCCTCTTCCAATTTCTTGTGGAGGAAAAAAAAAAACAGGAAAGGAAAAAAAACCAAAAAACACCACACCTGAAAAAAACCCCAAACCAAAAACCCCAAACTCCACAAAATACAAGTATTGGACAAGGGGCAATGGTTTTCAATTGAAAGAGGGTGTGTTTAGACTGGATATAACACAGAAAGTTGTTCTGGTAAGGGTGTTGAGATGCTGGCACAGGCTGCCATGTGAAGGGGCAAATGCCTCATTACTAGAAGCATTTGAGCTCTGGTTGGACTGGCTTTTGAACAACCTGATCTATGGAAAAAATGTCCTCACCCAGGGCAGGGTTTATTTCTAAAGGTCCTTGTCAACCCAAAGTGTTGTGTATTTCTATGCCCAAAAGGTATGACCTAAAAAGAGGTGGTGATAACACCAAATTTTTTTCTAGTATTCTCTAAGCTAAATTCCTATGAGGCACTATGTGATCATAGTGAGGAAGCACGGGAAGAATATTATCAGAAAGAGAAACTTTTCTAAGCAGTTGTTTCCCAGGCCCTGCTTTCTTACAGAGCTGCTCTCTAGAATCTTGTTCCATGACATCCTCCTTTCCAGCAACTTATTTAAACAAAAACATCTCAAAATTCTGACCCATTATCCCATCCTGTTCTTGAGAAGCAATTTACAATAAAACTACTTATTTTCAGACTGCTTTCCTTGTTCCCTTGAAAAGGAGACAACGTCTTGACATTCTCACATGAAAATTCTTTTTTTCTTCTCTATTTCAGTGACCTAAATGCTCTGCAATTCCTTGACAAAGAAAGAGGCTTTAGGATGCTTTCTCACTAGAGGAAGGAATTTTAGGGCTTGGAAACAGAAAAGAAAATAATTAATCACAGGAAAAAAAAATCTTTTAAATCTGTTACACCAAGCAATAATGTAAATGTTAGTTTGATGTTCAGCAAATCATTCAGCAAACTGTGTCTGCTAAAATGGTAACACTGGTCATTTCTTCATTAAACTTCTTAATTCTTAGTGTAAGAATAATTATACTTCAGGACAATTATATTTCAGCTTAGTGAATAGAAAACAGAAGAAATGTGACAAATATAAGAACAGCCAAAACCCAAAACTTTGTCAGGAAAGCAAGGAATGAAGGCAGGCAGGAATTAGGTACTTTTAAACAGCAAGTATTTTATCTCTGTTTAGGCAAGATAAGAAAACAAAAATTTTAAATTAATTATTTCATTCTAAGAGAAAATCCAATGCTTCATTACACTAAAACTTCTATAGAAACATATACTTGCAGCATCTACTTTTGCTTCAAGTACTTTTTTCATGATCAATGGCTCCAGCAAATGCCAATAAAAATATCTGCAGTAGCAGGAACAGTCTGATGTACAAAGTAATTTCTTCTTATCCATTGACATAAAAGAACATAAAATTTAATCATTACCCATTGCATTTGGTAACATGCAAGTGACCAAGTAAAATAGTCTTTTTTTTTTTTTTTTCCCCCAGGTGCCCAAGTAGCACTTGCAATACTCCAAGCTGTCTACACTCTCTGCAACATTTTGTTCACTCAGGAGAAAAATCTCTTGTGTGTGACATACTTGGAGGTGAAAGGAAGAATTAGAAATCGAGTAGGAACCTGAGGAACATGATGATGAGTCATCTAGACTAGGTGTAATAATGGTAGACTGCAGGAGGACAGGAAGGAGACAGTTAGAAAAAAGAATAATTATAGTTATTGAAGAGGGAGTGCTGCAAATGGAGTTGCCTGAACTTATATATGTCTCTAACATGTTTGTTTCTAGCGATCATAGAACAGGAATCTGTATGAAACTGAAGTAAATTGCCTTCTGTTTAACACGATAGTAGCTCACCATTTCTGAGGTTTTATGGCAATTACATCCTCACCTTTTTTGTCAATGCACAAGCTGCTTCTGGTACCTAGTAGTAGTAGTTTTATCAAAGCAAATTCTTTTTATTACTTTTTATACATCTGGATATTTACTGTATCAAATTCTTATACCCCGTATCCACACAGAATATCTAATGCAAATGAGTATTTTTCTTGGGAAAACATGTTGCTGTGAACAGAAAGTAAGGCATGAAAATCACAATCGTGGGGAAGAAATATAAAAGATTCACTAAAGCACCCAATGCATTGTGCTGCTACTGTACCATTGATCCCTACAAGATCTGATAGCGTTTTGTTCAGAGCAGCAATAATAGTCCTGAATTAATCTGTTCCCTATTAGTTAAGATTTCTCTTTGTCAGGAAATTTTATACTCCTCACTTTAATTTTTGCTGCACTTTGTTTCAGTCCATTAGACCTAATTAACTGTAATTTATCACTTTTAATCATTTCACTTTCTTCTTGAAGTCTGGTTTCCTGAACATTTATAGTTGCTACAAAATCTTACTCTTGAAGCCAGCTCTCTAGAAGTCATTGTTTCTGCTCTTATCACAGTGACTTATTTTTTTCCCCTTGTACTCTGCACTCTATTTAAATTGTCACTATCATTGTGGAAAGTGGTCCTGATAACCAGAAAGGGTATTTCAGATGAAGGAACTAATTTTAATTCTGGGTTCAGAATAGTCCAGTGAAGAGCAGCCAGGATGACTAAGGGACTGGAGCACTTCTCACATGAAGAAAGGCTGAGAGCTGAGATTACTTGAGAAGGCAGTTGAACAGATACAGTATCACGGTATCACAGTATCGCTAAGGTGGGAAGAGACCTCGAAGATCATCGAGTCCAACCTGTCACCACAGACTCCATGACTACACCATGGCACCAAGTGCCACATCCAATCCGCTCTTGAACACCTCCAGGGACGGTGACTCCACCACCTCCCTGGGCAGCCCATTCCAATGGTGAATGACTCTCTCGGTGAAGAACTTTCTCCTCACCTCGAGCCTAAACTTCCCCTGGCACAGCTTGAGACTGTGTCCTCTTGTTCTGGTGCTGGTTGCTAGAGAGAAGAGGCCAACCCTTTCCTGGCTACAACCATCCTTCAGGGAGTTGTAGAGAGCAATGAGGTCACCTCTGAGCCTCCTCTTCTCCAGGCTAAACAACCCCAGCTCCCTCAGCCTCTCCTCACAGGGCTTGTGCTCAAAGCCTCTCACCAGCCTTGTTGCCCTTCTCTGGACACGTTCAAGTGTCTCGATGTCCTTCTTAAACTGAGGGGCCCAGAACTGGACACAGTACTCAAGGTGTGGCCTAACCAGTGTTGAGTACACAATGACCTCCCTGCTCCTGCTGGCCACACTATTCCCAATGCAGGCCAGGATGCCGTTGGCCTTCTTGGCCACCTGGGCACACTGCTGGCTCATGTTCAGGCAGCTGTCGATCAGCACCCCCAGGTTCCCTCTCTTTTTGGCAGCTCTCCAGCCACTCCGGTCCCAGCCTGTAGCTCTGCATGGGGTTGTTGTGGCCAAAGTGCAGCACCCGGCACTTGGACTTGTTGAATGCTATCCCATTGGACTCTGCCCTTCTGTCCAGTCAGTCGAGGTCCCTCTGCAGGGCCCTTCAACCCTCTAACTGACCAACATCTGCTCCCAACTTGGTGTCATCTGCAAATTTGCTGATGACTGTCTTAATCCCCTCATCCAGACCATCAGTGAAGACATTGAAGAGGATGGGGCCCAGCACTGATCCCTGGGGGATGCCACTGGTGACTGGCCTCCAGCTGGAGGTGGCACCATTGACCCCCACTCTCTGCGCCCAGCCCTCCAGCCAGTTCCTAATCCAGCGCAGAGTGTTGCTGTCCAAGCCACGAGCTGACAGCTTATCTAGGAGTTTGCTGTGGGGGACGGTGTCAAAGGCCTTGCTGAAGTCCAGGTAGACTACATCCACCGGCCTCCCCACATTCACCAGGCAGGTCACCTGATCATAGAAGGAGATCAGGTTGGTCAAGCAGGACCTGCCCTTCCTAAATGCATGTTGGCTGGACGTGAGCCCTTGGCCATCCTGCAGGTGCACAATTATTGCTGCCAGGATAATCTGCTCCATCATTTTGCCTGGCACTGAGGTCAGACTGACTGGCCTATAGTTTCCAGGCTATTCCATCCGACCCTTCTTGTGGATGGGGACCACACTGGCCAGTTTCCAGTCATCTGGGACCTCACTGGTGAGCCAGGACTGGAGGAAAATGGAGAGCGGCTTGGCCAGCTCATCTGCCAGCTCTCTCAGGAACCTAGGGTGGATCCCATCCGGCCCCATGGACTTGTGAGTGTCCAAGTGGCTCAGCAGGTCCCGAACTAATTCCTCATGGATATCCAGGGCATTACACTGCTCCCTGACCCCATCACCCAGCTCAGGAGGCCACTCCAATCTCAACCTTCCAATCTCAACCATTCTGTGATTCTATAGCTTTATAGAAGAGCAAAAGCAGGCTGTTATTTTCCCAACAGAAGCATGCACATTACGTGTAGAGACACTGAAGATTTTTTTCATGTTTCTTAATTCAACATTTTTCATTGTTATTTACATACTGAATATATGTGGTTTAGAATAGTTGTGTCCTAATGTCTTGTTTTCCAGGAACATCTTGCATAATTTTAATTTCTAATCTTCAGCATTTCTTTTTATTGTTGTTTCACTGACATTTGCAATGTTTCTTGAGTTATCATCAGCAAACATTTATGAGCATGATCTGTTCTACACACATTTAAAAACCAAACTCTGTTTCTCAGCAGTGAATCAGGGGACATATCATGACATTTCTCCAAGACATACCAGTTGAGTCTAGAGAAAAGACAGGAGGCAATGAATTCCATGTTATCTTTTGCACACTTTGTCTTCTTTCTCTAAACATTTGCTTGACATTTAGAATAGGGAAAATGTTACATATGTTGTTTACTGAACATGTATTTGAAAAACCCATAACTATTTGGCATGAAATGTTTGTCAAAGTAGCATTATTCTTTTTATGTGAGTTTTCAAGAGTCTGCAGCTCGTTATACTTTTAATGTTCCTACATATCTAAATTGGCCTCTGTTTTTGTTTTATCTCTGGGATACATTTCAGCCTTTTCAGCTATTTCTTGAATCAAAGCTGAAGCCTCCTGGAAAATTTTATAATGCGTTTTAGGTAAAATTGATGACAAAATATTAATGTCCAGAAACTCCTACTTATCTCATTCTAAGGGGAATGACTACATTTGGTCAAATGCACTGTATAAAAGATTCACTCTCAGCTGAACAAAAGCAAAACTTAGGGCAGCTATCCCAACTGTAAGTGGTCAAAGCCAAGATAGATGAATCCTGTCTGGGATCTTCACCTTCAGCATATACATGGACCCCTAATCTGTCTTTCAGGATTGGATCAAAAATTCTTTTCTAATTAATTCCAGCAACTGTATGAACTGTAGCCTATGGTATTAAATCACCAATTCTGTTGTGTCACTGTACATATAGACAACATACCGTTTTGCACTTCTGGAAAGATGAATGCTTAAGATCTTTTCAAATGATAAAATATTCTGGTTAAAAAAAAAAAACACACAAAAAAAAAAAACCCCACAATGAAAATAAATCATTCAATAATGTAAATTTTTTGTGATACATGTAAAACATTTCTGGTGTGAGTTGCCTAAGGACAATCCCAGCTCTTCAGAATTCTCTATAATTTATCTAATATCACTGAAAAAAAATATTTTTTGGTGACTTACAGCATTCTGGTCTATCCATCCCAGTGAGAAAATATCACATTTTACAGCACTGAATAGAATGCAGAAGGAAGATGAACTGCCTAACTCAACCACTGAATTCTCTGACTTCTAGTTCATGCTGCAATAATTTGCCTAAATCAAGCTAGGCATTGTAAAGTCATCAGACATGGAACGAGAGAGGAAGCAACCAAGAGTTAAAAACCTGTTACTAAGCTTAAACTAGTCTCCTTTCCTGGTGAACACAAGATTGGATTTCTCAAACTAATAAGATATTCTTTAGAAAGAACAGCAAGCTAGACATGAGAGGAATCATAGGGTATTTCAAATTGGAAGGGATCCATAAGAATCTTGAGTGTACACAGGAAGTATACCTAAGAAGTATACAGAAGAATCTTGCAGTATACAGTACTCAGGGTGGAGCCACACCACTGCAGTACAGAATGGGACAATCACCTCCTTCAACTGCATAACTAAGTTGTGATCAGTGTAGTTCCAGGACACAACTGGCCCTTTTACCTGCCAAGGAACACTGTTCCCTCATATTCAACTTGCTAGCAACCTAGACCCCCAGATCTCTTTCTGTGAAGCTGCTCTCCAGCCTCATCCTCCCATTTGTATGTTTGTGATAATTTACTCATCACAGATGCAGAATATTGCGCTTGCCCTTGTAAAATTTCATACCGTTGGTGATTGCCCATCTTTCTAGTCTATGAAGGTCTATCTGTGCTTTCTACTCTCAAGGGAGCCTACAGCTCCTCCTAGTTTGGTACCTGCTGTACATTTGATGGCAGAGGCCAGATCATTTATAAAGGCAAGGGGGGAAAAGGGGGAATAAAATGAATAGACACAAAACATTTTGCTTCATATATATTTTTAAATACTTTATAAACCAAAAGGGTTGGTCTTTTTGTTAAAGAAAATGAAAGAATGCAGTTAATTTATAAATTTCATTACTGGTGATGTTATTTGCATTAAAAATAACATTGTGGTTAATTTCTTAAGTTACTTCAGCATGCATTTACATATACATAGCATTTAAAACAAAAAGTAAGTCTTTACTGACTTTTTTTAATGACTTTTTTTACTGCTATGAAGGATGGGACAATTAATGCCAAAGGTTCTGTTTCAAACTAAAGTTACCTTCATATGTTCACATGCTTGCTCCTGAAAAGAGATAACTAAACACCATATAGAGAGGCAAGCCATTTCTCCTGGGAACCCAGGTCAAAATGTTTATTCAGTTCAAAATTTCAGAAACTGACTTGAAGCAGATAGTAAAACATCTTTCTTCTACTCTCTTATGCTAATTTTTCACTTGGAATCTTTCAGGTAACAAAAAAAAAACATTCCAACTTTCAGAAAAACCCATCATTCCATGCTTAATAACTTATTCATACACCCACTAAAAGAGTTAATTATAATAATACCAAATGATGATGCCTGTTAGAACCATGTATACTGGCTACAGCTTGTCAAATAACATTTCAAATAATTGTGAACTACAATCTCAGTCTGATGTGTGAAAAGTGTTTTCTATTCATAAAATATTAGTATGTGTACATACTATGGTATTCCATGGATCTGCATTAAGTTACAAATCCATATCTATTATTGAAAACAGGTAGAAATATTTCCTGAATTTCACATGGAAATACAAATGTTATAATCACAAACAAAGTTATATTTTCTCTTTATATCTGCACTCAGAATTACAAACTATGTGTTTATCCTTCCACGCTAATGAATTAACAAAACATGCTACATGAGGTATAGCCAGAAAATTCTTACAATGTCATCTATTTGGGTTTTTTTATAAGTTTGAGTTCTCTTCCACCAATTAATATTACAGAGCATTAAGCTCAGAAAATCAGATGAGATGTCTACATCATTTGGAAGGTCATATAACATAGGGTCTATCAGCTTTACTTTGTTCTAACAGTCTATTAGATATCCACCACAACTATGGAATCTGAAATCCACAAACTGGGCAAACTTGCTCTGTAATTTTGTAACACCCTCTAATGACTTTTTTAAATCCTGGCAGGCACATGAAATTTTGTTTGCAGTATAGAAGCTTAGGCTTTAGACAGGGTTTTCCAAGATCTGCATATTCAATCGCTATTTCTTCACTCTGTGATTACTGCTAAAATTTCTCTAAGACGTCACTGGAGAATTCTAATGACACTGTCAAATTGCTGCATATAACTGACATGTTTAAACTTTATACTTTGGGAAGCATTCAATACTTCTTTCCATGCCGTTTTCCAATAATATCTATTTTCATGATCTGGATAATGCATTTTATCCAGCCTCCAGCATGCCAGGTTACTTAAAGCTGCAACATAAGCTACACAGGTTAAACAAAGAATTATATGACATAGGTTTCATTAACTAGCAATCAACTAGATCAATCTTTTTCAGATGTTCTAAAATTATTTGTCAACCAATAATATCTCATTAGATAGCTGTTATGTAGTCATCATATTCTTAATTACATGAAAATATGTAAAAACAGTGCAAAAGTTCAGGCCGTACACACTTTAGATACACCTGCACAATTGAGTACAAAGACATCTGCAGTCATTCAAGAATACCTAATGTATGTGGCAACTCAATCTCATAAGCACTAAAGCCGCATTTGAATAGCAATGTGATACGTCTATAAATCAAATCTAGATAGAAAGCTCACAAAAGTACATCATGATTTCTTAGTCACAGTAACATTAAGCATATTGATTTCAGGTAGGATTTGATACAGATGTCATTGTATAACAATATTAATACATACCAGCTTGTCACTAAATCAGACATTTTTCTACCATCATTCACTGTGTAAACATGTTTTCTGACATTATTCTGACATTATCAATCTTCTTATGAATTAGAAAAGTAATATTCCCTGTAATGCTTATTAGGATCAGATCTTTGGGTCACATAAAGAAAATAAGCCCTTGGATTTCAGAGATGTATCATTTGAATTCTGTCATTCATTGACTGAAAGAGCATATCTATTTGAGGCTTTATTTTAACTTGCATTATCATAAACAATGGGTGTCATTACTATTTTCCTAGCATTGCATGCTTTGCTATGGTAAATTATGGAAAATGAAAAATCTGCAAAAGTAAAATATGGGAAAAGTGCTGAAAAGGGAGTTGGTTGTGTGTGTGATTTTAGTGATTTAAAATAGATTGATATACAAGAAAAACAATAGTCTGTGGTAGCAATGAATCTAGGAACAGCTTTCAATAAAATAAAATTGCCTCAAGTCTCACAAAGATATCTGATTGTTCAAGATAAACCTTGTATATTCCAAGGATGCTAACAAAAGTCTCAGTGAGTGCTTATCTGCTCTTATAGGCATCTTAATTTCTTTAAATCATAGAATCATAGAATTGTTAGGGTTGGAACGGACCACAAGGATCATCTAGTTCCAATCCCCCTGCCATGGGCAGGGGCACCTCACACTAGATCAGGTTGCCCAGACCCACTGGCCTTAAAAACCTCCATGGATGGGGCTTCCACCACCTCCCTGGGCAATCTGTGCCACTGTCTCAACACCCTCATGGGGAAAGAACTCTGGCTTACAGTTTTAAAACAACACCTCCTCTGATCATACCTATGCACATCATTCACAGATAAACTGTGATATTTTTTAAAAGCAGATTTTTTTTTTTCCTTTAAACTGTACCTAAATCTCTTCTCTTCATTCATGAGAGTTTATATAAACACCACAATAAAGTCAACAGGTCAGTCAACAGCCCTGCTGCTTCAGTGTCCTGATGCTGCTAGACTGGTAATTCTTCTCAGTAACTACACACCAAGGACACCTATTTCTGAATGATCAGAAAAAAAGCTGAAACAAAATAGTAATAATCCAAACAAACAAGCAAAACCCCAGACAAGCAAACCAAACCAAACAACAACAACAAAAACCAACCAGCAATATAAAGGTGGAAGGAGGGGTAAGCTGCAGGCAAAAGGACTTGAGTGGGAAGTTGGTTTTGTTCCAGGAACTTGGTATTCTGATAAGCCATTGGTGCTTGAACAGTTCTTGGCTGGTTGTACACAGAAGAAGCAAAGTCATTTGAATGATAAGTTGGAAATCTAGGAAGGTATGCTTGGCTTCTTGTTTGCAGTGCAAGGGCTCCTTCAGCTCACCAAGTACATAACCTGTAAACAAACAGTACTGAATGCAAGCACATGACAGATTCTTGTTACCACCTCTAACCAAGGCAAGTTCTTCAGCTGGCAGATGTATTAATCTAATCAGTATATTTTAACTGAGCCTAAGATTGTGGAGACAAGAGCACAGTAACTGAATACATAAACCAATCCCAAGCACAATTCTTATGTTAAAAAGAAAATTACCTATACTGCCATCTCTGTGTCAAATTATGTGATAATTAAATAGCCAGGGAAAATAAAAGCAGGAATCCTTCAATCTTACTCTTCTTCTACCAGCATGCATATCTTACTTCTATTACATCATTTATATGGTTGCCTGCAGAAAGCTCAATATATTTTTCTGTAGTGTTAAAGAATCCGGTGACCTATGTCCACATCTGATGAGCAAATTAAAACTCATATAATTGTCTACTTTAACTCTACAAAATACTTGAAATGAGACTACAGGGAGACCTTATAATGGCCTTCCAGTACCTGAAGGAGGCTACAAGAAAGAAAAGAATTTTTACAAGGGCTTGTAGTGATAGGATGAGACAGAATGGATTTAAGTTTGAGGAAGGTAAGATTTAAATTGGATGTTAGAAACTAATTTTTTACAGCAAGGGTGGTGAAACACTGGAACAGGTTGCCCAGGGAAAGTGTGGATGTCCCCATCCTCGAGGTGTTCAAGGCCAGGTTGGGTGGGCTTTGAGCAACCTGGTCTAGTGGAAGGTGTCCCTGCCCACAGCAGGGCAGTTGGAACCAGAGAATATTTAAAGTCCCACCCAAGCCAAACCATTCTGTGATCTCTGAATCAGTTATGCTACTGGTTTTTTTACGAATGGACATTTAACATGTTCAAGTGTAGAAATGTAATTTGCCAAATTATGCTTATTTTTTGATAGTTGTTTTTGGACAGGACAGGAATAGTATTTGCCAAAACACAGAAACTACAGTTACAAGTCACATATTATATTTTAGAAACAGAGTAAGTATGGTTTCAACTCCACCATTTTAGACTAACTCTCTTCCTATAATCTGGAACGTCTAACAACATCCATACTGAAATAATTATAATGAGTAAGAGCTTCAGCATTTGAGTGTCAGTCCAGATTATCTTTCAAACTGCAGATTTTTGTTAATGAAATTTTCAAAACCCATTTGATCCAGGCAGGAAAAAAAAAAAAAAAGAAAAAAGAGAAAGAAAAAGAAAAAAGAAAGAGAGTAAAGAATATGTTGTGCAGAAACCTGAACTCCTTCTTCTGGCAAAATGCCTTATGAACCTAATGAAAACGTCTAAGGAAAAGTGCAATGATTGAACTCTAGCTACATACATCAAAAGCAAAACAAAAAAAAAAAAGGTTCCTTTGAAGAATTCTATTGGCATAGAAAAAATAAATCACAAAACTAGCATTCATAGCATGTCCACCTTCTATTGATAGAATTAATCTCATTTGGACAGTAGAGTGGGGTACAGAGCAGGGGTGGGTGATCCAATGCCATACCTTTATTTTTGAAAACAAGCTACACTTTGTTCCATACTTGTTTTCCCTAGCTGAAACATAGCTTTGCCTTGTAACTAATGTTGTTAGACTGTATTTCTTTCCTCACTTTCAAATATTTTATCCAGCTCACCACAAGCTTTAAGTCCCCAGAGGGACCTAAAACTTCTAAGAGCTTTTGCAAAAATAGATGCCTCAAACCAAACAGCAACTCAACAGGTAAGTTATTTGAAGTTGGTTTCTTTCAAAGAGAAATTCGCCTTTCAAAGTGAGCCAACATTTTAGAAACATGTTATATGTTCATTGTCAAACTCAAATTCATAAATTCTCTAACATCTCTATAAAACTGGAATAAAATAATTCTCTTTTTTTTATCTGAGAGACTTTCAAATATATTTATTGATATTTATTCCATATTTTACCACTTTGCAAAAATGTGTTGTTTTCCTGCTTACCCAATGTACTTAAAATAGATGCAATTGTTTTTATTGCATAAGTTTCAGAAGCATTTCTCTATAGCAGTACATCCTTCCTTTCCCTCAGCATCATTGAAAATGTCAAAATTTATCTAGGATAATATTAATCAACTAATGCTTCAAGAGCATAAAAGGGAAAACATGTTAATTTTTGTTGATGAGTTTTCTCCCTCCTGAGGAAGAAATTAAGTTGAAACATTTAGGGAGGAAATGTATTCTGTCATTTTCACGGTGGTATTGAGTACAAAGCAATAAGACTAAAAATAAGTGATCTATTCTGCCCTAAATACAAGCACAGGAGACTCTGAACTAGAAGAGAGTATTGAAGAACAGCTCTTTTCTGCAGAGATCAGAGACAGAGAGACTGAATGCTTGAAGCAGATGGATGCAAGAAAATTTCTCAGTTGATGCTCCTCTGCAGAAGTTATCATCTTCAGTGTATATGCAGATGAAATACAGAAAGTGGCTGACTCTATTCCTCTTGCTGAACAACTGTGTCACACAAGAAGAGTTGAAGGTTTTATTTCTCTAAAATAAATGGAACTTTTACTCAAGTAATCATGAAATGCTTTATTTAACCCACTCCATTTATTTTGGTGTGAGCTGTTAGCATTTCCCAATTTGTTGTAATAGGTCAAAGAAGGTCCATACATCTGAGATAACATGCTTGCAAAGATTGGACTAACCTCATCCATCTGGTTAAAAAATCTTTGTGAAATTAGTGTCTTCACATATCTCAGATTTAATATGCATTAGCTAAGAGGATTCCATTTTTGAAATCGTTTTGGGGCAAGATGAATTTCAGAAAAAACATCTATTTTGAACAAAAGAAATAAATTATAAGATGACATTTTTCTCCTTTGGAATAGAATAACCTACCCTTCAATCAACATTATATATATATATATATATATAATATTTTTTTTAAATGTCCTGAGTAATTCCAAGGAATTCCATGATTTGTATGATATCAGTAATGTACAAGAAAATACAGAAAAGTAAAGCAAGGGAGACCCCTTCTGGACTCATTCTCATCTAATTAAAACGCCACTCAGAGGTTCTAATTGATTACAATATACTACAGAAATAATTATATTTCCTATAAGTAAATGTGATAAATAATACTCAAATGTTTTATAAAATAAATATGCAGATTTTTATTATAAATCAGCATATATTTTTACTCATGGAGTGTATAGAAACATATTTTGGACTTTAAAAATGAGAATGCTATCTCTCAGAAAAATTCATGGTCTGAATATTTTCATTAATGTGGTTCAAAACTGCAACAACATTAAGTTAAATTTACAGATTCAAGTAAGTAGCTTATTTAAAATATCCAAATAGAACTTTCTGCTTTTTCAGATAAAAATGAGTGTGAAATTATGCTCAGATACCATAATAAGCATGGTCACTGAAAAAACTCTCTTCACAAATTACTTATTGACTGGAAAACATTTTCAAAATAGTAATTTGTCAAACAATTTCCCTGGTAGGGCAGACTGTCTACCAAATACTGTTATGTTGGGGTTTCTTTATTGGAACTGGGGAGTTTGATACAGAGAAGCACATAACCCTTAAATATTTAGACAACCAACCCTGGAGGTGTTCAAGAGGGGACTGGACGTGGCACTTGGTGCCATGATTTAGTCATGAGGTCTGTGGTGAAGGGTTGGACTTGATGATCTTTGAGGTCTCTTCCAACCTTGGTGATTCTGTGATTCCATGAACCTCAGTCAGAAAGCAATCCCCACAAAAGAAAATGAAAGGAAAGAAAAAGTTTGGGGGGGTGGGATCAGAAAAAGAGTCTCAGACCTTCAAGATTAATTCAAAAGTGTTGGGGAAAGAGAATTCATGACTTTACAAGATGAGGAAGTATCTTACAGATAAAGGAGTAACAACCATGCTGTCTAAGTTAGGAGAAAAATATAAAATGTTAGTGTCAGTCAAAGAGAAATGTCTTAGCAGTCCTAGTTAAAGCTGCAGATACTCTAGATTTCCAATCAAGGTGATATTCTCACAGAAGGAGGAGGACACAGAGGAAGAAATACTCTTGGCTAAAATGTTCAATCTCCACATTTCTTTCCCTTGTGATTTCATTGTAGTTCATTTCAAAATAGACACTGGAAGAGCAAGCCATAGGTGAGGAAGACCTGTTGCAAAGCACAGATCTCTTATGACCAAGATGCCATTCATTGCATTAACATTCTCCTCAACCCAGCCTGAAGAATTTGGAGTGTTTTCAAAAGTAAAACACTTTTTTTTTTTTTATAATTTGAAGGACACTAGTAAAACAAATGCATGCTTGTGACTTGATTCCTAATGCAATTGTGCTATATCTTTAAGTATTCTGATGAGAAACCTGGATGTTGCTGCCACAGAGACCTGAAAAATAAGCACATAGAACATGAACTGGCAGATCATGTACTGTATTATGTCATCAGAAAGTAATTACATTGTACCCATAATCATGTTGTGACTCAGACACACTTGAAAGCGTAAGGCTAGATGGAAGTAGAAAGACCAGCTCCTGGAATAATACATAAATTTATGTTACTACACAATGGGAATCAGGAATTTTCTTCAAGACTGTCTCTATGAGCTATTTCTTCTTTCATTATTAATGCCAGAGAACTACTCCAGTGTGACGCTCCAGCCCCTGTAAGCACCCTGGCTGAGACCAGCCATAATCCCCAGTACAACTGGCCTGGGGTAGATCTGCAGCTCAGTGCCTCATTACAGGCAGCTAGGAACACATCACATGTGAGCTGGGAATTTATTGCTGGCCCAGTTAATATTTTAACAGTCTAACAGTCCACATTACGTAGTTATTACAGAAAGGCCCATTAATCATACCCTTAAGTCTGCTAAATAGAAAAGCCTTAGAATCTATCTTTTTTTTTTTCTACTGTTGTACTCTACCATCTCTCATTGTGGGTCATCTTCTGTGGGTCATCTTCTGTGGGCCATTTTCTGTGGGCCATTTCAACCTTCATCAGGAAGGCCAGGGTCTGAGAACCTGATAATGTCACTGGTACTTTTGTGGTCCTCGTTGGGACAAGTTGGCCAACTACAGCAACTATGGTCCCTCTGACCAGCGCCCTTCTTTGGTCCCTGCACATGCTTCTTGTCCCTTCCTGCAATTTCATTCTGGGGGTCCCTCAGGAGAGAGCAGCAGGTGCCCCGCCACTCCATGCCACAAAAGGCAGTTGCTCTCCAATATGTACCTTCTGGCAACAGATAATTAATCTGTGTTTCCTAATTTATGAATGAATATGCATATCTTTCCTGAAAGAGTCATGGCTTGGGTTTTTTTGTGAAACATCTTGTTAGGGCTATAATTGCATTTACATATATAATACAATAATACAATAATACAATACACCAGGTTGGAAGAGACCTTCAAGATCATCACGTCCAACCCATCAACCAATCCAACCCACCTAAATACAATACAGTACAATACAGTACAATACAGTACAATACAACCCACCTAAACAACTAAAAAACTAAACCATGGCACCAAGCACCCCATCAAGCCTCTTCTTGAACACCTCCAATGAAGGTGACTCCACCACTTCCACAGGCAGCTGATTCCAGTGGGCAATCACTCTCTCGGTATAGAACTTCTTCCTAAGATCCAGTCTAAACCTGCCCTGGCGCAGCCTGAGACTGGGTCCTCTTGTTCTGGTACTGGCTGCCTGGGAGAAGAGACCAGCTTGGCTACAACCTCCCTTCAGGTAGTTGTAGAGAGCAATAAGGTCACCCCTGAGTCTCCTCCTCTCCAGGCTAAGCAACCCCAGCTCCCTCAGCCTCTCTTCATAGGGCTTGTCTTCCAAACCCCTCACCAACTTTGTTGGTGCATCCATGTTGGATCAGCCCAATAATCACAAGAAATGACCCCTCATGGACTCCAGTGAAGAGTAACAATTAGATAAATATATGATGCAATTCCCAGTACTCTGCAGCTCTCAGATATTTTTTTTTCAGCTCTCAAACACCATCCATGGATTGAGGGCTGTCGGTGTTCTGTATATATGAATTTATCATCAGTTCAGGGTTTTTACAAGCCAAACTATATTCAGAAAGAACACAAGTGTATTTTGTTCTCTTGCTGTGCATTTTTTATTCAGATATAGGTAACATGACAAAGGTCCAGCCCACTAAATTTCAGCAAAGACCACCAAACTCTATGTCAAATTCAGTAAGATACAAGGGATGATATTTCTGTGCAGACAGAAGCAGCTGATCACCAATTCCCACTGAAGCTGCACATGGTATGTAATTTATGTAGAGTTGCAGGATGCTGTGAATTCTAAAAGGCATATATGACTTCAGGTCAGGAAGAAGTACACAAATTCGTGACTGAAAAATGCAGCATCTGTTAGAAACAGCAGGCAAAATGAAACATCTTTCTCAGGAATGCCAGAAACCTCTGTCTTATCAAAGATGGAAAGATATATGGTGTGTAGGATCAGTCTGTATATGGTCTGTTATTACAATTTTTTTATAATAATCTGCTGCCATCTCCAGTAACATCACAAATAGGTTGGATTCTATCAGTATCTTTATTTTATGTTATTCCTAATGGAATTAAAAAACAAAACAAACAAACAAAACCAAACAAAAACAACCAAACAAACAAAAAAACCCTTTTGATCAATAGAAATATTAATAGTCCAGTTCAGTAGGACTACACAAATAATACAAGAATGTGAGCAATACTGTATTGGTTATGAGCTTTTTCTCATGTTTGAATCAGAAGTATTTATTTGTTCAAAAAATAGTACAAGGCAAAATTTTTATAACAGCACAACTCTATGTCATAATGCTTCTCTTATTTTTTTTCACACTTTATTTGGCTTTAAATGAACATGGTTGCAAGCACAGCTGAAATCACAAATTAATTATGTCACATCTCTTGACAGTAGAAGAGTATTTCAAGGACTACTAACACAGATGACTGCACTCAGAGTGGTTTATACTGCTGCGTGGTAGGAATTTTGGAAACAATCATTACTTCCTGTTAACCCTCTGTGACAACATTTTAGGTTACTTTCAAGGTAAAGACTTTAGGTCTCAGGAAGTTATATGATTTCACTTGGTCATTCATCTTCATACAATAATCCAACAGAACAGTCTGTTCTGGAAAAAAGAGTCTTCATTTTATTGCTGTAATGAATAATATTATATGCTAGATTAGGTCAACTGTTCTGTTGTTTAAAGAGAAAATTGAGAATGGTCAATGTCTTCTGTTATATCTGACCTTAACAGATATCTGAAGACTCCAATGAAAACATTGTTGCAAGCAATGAAAGCCTGTTTATAATCATATTGAGAAGTCAATGAAAAATAAATCTTCAGTGTGGAAACATAAGGAAAAAATACAGTTCTTTCTTATCTTACCAGTGAAAGTGCTAGTCAAGCCTGGTCTTTGACCAGGGGGGAGCTTCTGCTGTTTGTTAATTGTAAATATCTGTAAATATTGTTCATATTGTATATTTTGTACATATTCATTGCATTCCATTGTAGATTGTCAATGTGCCTGTAAATATAGCTTTCATTTGCTTCCAACTGGTCTGGTCTGGTAAAGTTAATGTTGAGGGGGGGAAATTTCAACCCACCACATTATATCATTTCAACTTGTTAAAATAACACTGCTTTCTGTATTTGTTACTGATAGTCGTACTTAGGTGGAAGGAATAACAGATGTCTTTCAAACTTCAAGTCGCAGAACAGCTGGTGTGAATTATTAGGGACAAATAATTAGGCAGGTCTCCCTTTTTGTCTCAATGAATTCCTTATACTTTGACATAACAGTTCTTTTCATCACCATCATTATTGCAAATTTTCTTTATTCATACATTATTAAATAATAATATATTCATTATACCAGCAATTTCAAATTATTCACTTTGAGTTAGTAATAAATAAATTAATCACTCTTTTAAGAATTTTAACTTTTTTTACAGGCAGAAAATCAACATCAAAGGAAAGTCAGTAACGTCTTCTTTCTATTATTCATATTTTGTACCAAAAAAAGTAGCAAACTGCAGGAATATTTTTATAAACCAAAATTAATTTATGTTGATATGTAAATTCATTACTTTGCCCCACTCAGTTTCTGCAAGAAATACATATTGGTATATAGAATAAGGAAAAACAGATAAAGGAATCTGTGTTCTGCCAATCAATGTGGTTACTAGAAGCTGACAGTTCATGACTAATGAAAAAAGTAATTCTTACAAATCATTAAGCTTTCTAACCCAATATGAGGAACACCTTATCTAAACATGTATATTAACGAACAGTACATAAACTAGATTTATCTTACGTATGAATCTTAACTGGTCCAGGCTAGTGTCTGGACGATACTAGGCCACTTTCTTGTGCAAGTCAGGTGCAGTTAGAATGATACATATCAACAGACTTTAATGTGTCATTTTCTACATTTCTAGAATGGCTGGATGTAGTGGTGTGATGGTTTAATCCAGCCACACCAACAAAAACTTGGCTGGGCAAAGTCGGAGAAGCAAATGAAAGCTGTATTTTACAAGCAAACATGAAATGCAACAAATATATGCAAAATATACAGTATTTACAATATTGTACAAGAATTTACAGAAAGGAAAACAAACACAGGATCCCACCTCGGGTTCCCCCCAACCCTTCACCCCTTCCCTTTCCCTCTAGTTAATTAGAAGAAAAGAGAAGAGTAGAAAAAGATATTACTTAGCTCAAAGTATTGTTAAGAAAGTTAGCTGCTTATCTTATCAGTTTCAGTCCAGGGTCAGCACGCACTCTGGCCAAGAAACAGAAGACAGACTGAGGCAGAATGTAAGATCATAAAACTACATCCCACTCATCTACCAATTAAATTAATTTAGAATTATCTTCTTTTGTTTTCCTTTTTACACTCAAACATTCAGCTAGAGAATTCTGCAGCTATCCTTTCTTAAAGGCGCAGCCTAAACCATCACACTGGAACAGTACATGAATATTTTACAATCTGACAGTTTCTAAATTGTAAAACAAAAACAAATAAACAAATAGTTTTCTAACTCTTCATAGAGTAAGGGACCTTCCTTACCAGTTACTTCTTGTCCTAATATAGGGAAATCTCAAATCATAGAAGATAAAATCTACCCTTCATAGGCATATGTATATTTCTTCATTAACTCTTAAGAACAGGTTTGTTTGGGATGTTTTTATTTATATCTGAAATTCTCAGATGCATTATTATATCTTCAAAGCAATTTTGAGTTATAGGACCTTTCAATAAGACATACAGCTTACCATCCTGGATGGGACTGTTGTTTCTGAGTACAACCCTAGGAAATAAAATTCTGTGAGAGATATGTAAGAAATATGCAAGTGCTTATTTACATTTTTAAATACTTTGCACTTTAATTGCCTTCTACATACCTGCTTGTGCCTCTAACACATAGCTGTAAATATTTGCCTATTGCATTAACAGAAAATCACATTGTTACTTTGCACTTTGCTGGTACACAGTTCACTTACTTGGTCCTGCACTGTTTGCAATTTTTCTTCTAACATTTCTGGGTCTAAATTAAATTTTTTTCTGGAAAGTGAATGTATTTGGACTCTCCTCTCTTCCAGATTTATTTTTTATTTTATCACATTAAAAAAAAAAAATCTTAAACCAAAGATTGTCAGAACTTTTAAGTCACTTTTCTAGACAATAGTTTCATGCTAGGATGTGGTTTACTATCATACAAATGTAAATGTTATGGTTTTCCTTGATCTAGTAGGTCACTTTTATTTTTCCAGAGGAAAAGGTATTATGAAATAGAACATTACATAAGATTTTCATTTTAAGTGGTTTTGGTTTCATTTCAATGAGAGACACAAGTTGCATTTCTTATTACACAGATACTAAATTAAAAACATAAAGCAAAAATTATTGATGCAAATACAAGAACACCTGTTTCTCAGGTGAATTCCTTCCCTACTAGGTTATACACAGGATATTTCTCATGTTGTCTCTTCATAGTACCATAAATTGAGTGTGTTTGTCTGCAAGACAGTCTTCAGTCTGCCCCTGATGATCATCTAAGTCTAAACAGATAAGCTAAAGGAATATCCCTGAATTCTTCTTTTTCCAATACACAAGAGAAAGGAGTAATTTAACTAGACATTGCACTTCATGCTTACTTTGATACTAGGAAATGAAAATGATAGAGGTATGCATTGGCTTTTTCGAAAGTAGAGCAAAAGCTGTTCCTTTCTCTGCAAGAACAGTTATAAGTGTTCTTCATAAAAAGATTGAGGGTAGATTGTCCCGAATTTTAAATGCCTAACCTCTCAAGAGAGATAGGATTAGAAAAAAACCTACATGCTTAGCATTTTTTCTTGTCGGCCTCTATTCCATCTAATGTCTAGTATGTCATATGGACAAGTCTGAGACTGTCTCCTTATATGCTGAAGAAGGCATAGAGGGAACAACTTTTAGAATGAGGGCTGTGCTTTTGAGGTGTAGAAAATGAAGCACTAATTTGCTAACTTGATGGCTTTAATTACCTCTTTTCAATGAAATCCATAGCCTGATATAACTTTTTAGCCAAATTTATTTGAACATGTTAAAGAAATCAGAGGCTACAATACAAGTCTGCATTTTAATCAATAATTGAAGGAAAGTTGGTGGAAAAAAAATCTAGTTGACAGTTTAAGTTCATTTTCATGATTTTTCACTTTCCACTGTATAAACATTTAGCAGCAATGAATTCTGTAAATAATATCCTCTGAAACAGAAACATAGGTCTTTTTTCAATTTGAATAACAGAGCGAATCAGGATTAGATTATTCCAAATCCTACTTTTACTTTTTTCTTATTTATTTGGAATAAGTCCCAGAAGCTAAAAAATTATAGTTGTCTTTGTCTCCTTTTTCCCCTCACTGCATTACTAGTTCCTTGCAGTTAATTGAGCAAGGCCAGAACTGTTTATGGTTGTGAATTTCATGTAGTCAGTCTACATGAAATTCACTAGACCCCTTACCATGCATATAGCTGTTAGTTATTTGCTGGGTTTTTTTCTCCACACAATACTTGAACGTGCCTTGTGGAATTGTATACTGTAAGAACTCTTCTTGACAAGCAGTAGGGATAAGATTACACCATGGTTGCTCCTAACTGTCCTCTCAGACTGACTCAACAAGCTTTCCACTCTCACACTTACATGCTTTTATGTGACAACCCTGTGAGAGACTAAATCTTGTCTCTCTTGATGTGACTCAACAAAGAAAAAAATCACCTTTGCTGCTTGCCCAGGCAATAGCTGATGTGTACTGGGCAGATGCCACTGGATAACGACTCTCTGGAATGTGCATAGACAAAATCATCTCTACCCATCAACTACCCCAGAAAGGGAGGATGATTCAAAGGATAAAGATTGCTCACCAGACTGCAGCTGCCCTGGAAATAATGGGCAGAGACCACTGCTATCCATACTCTCTGGTATATGCGTATTCACCACATGGACACATACCTAAAAAACTATCTAAAAGATCTGAGCAATTGCTGGCTTGGAAGAAGGAAAAGACCTGGGCAATGCCACTCTGAAGAAAAACGAAGAGAATACCAGGAGAGAAAAGGACAGGCACAGGAGAGAAAGACATCACCATATAACCTGGAGGCAGCAGAACAGGAGGAACCCTCTCTCCATGTCCTAAGTTCTGCCTGTTGCAACGCATGGAGCTGAAGAGGCTGCTCAGAGAAAGGCTTGGACTTGGACATTGTGATCTCTCCCTCCCCTCCTCCAGTGGAGGACAGCACAGCCAACAAGTATAATCTTTCCTCTATGCCAAAGCCTCAGCAGTCTTCTTCCACAGATGCAACATCTCTTCCATGCCAAAGCAGCAGCATCCTTCCTCCACAGACCCAAACTGTCTTGGGGGGTGAGGGGTGTAGTAATATAATTCCTTTCCTCTTCTCTCTCCTTCTTCTCTCTATCTATTTTCTCTCTCTCTCTCTCCTTCTGATCCATCCACTTTATTCTGTTAATAAATAGCCTTGCGGTTGATTTTTTGGTCATGTTTGTGCCTCTAATTTCCTAACACATGAATTATCAGAAGAACTAAGTCTCTTTCCCTCTCTGGACTGAGACAGGTCCCCACTGACTGGAAAAGCAGAAACATAACTCCCATTTTCAAGAAGAGAAAGAGGGATGACCCAGGGAACTAAAGGTCAGTCATATACAAAAGAACTGAGTCTCTTGCCCTCTTTGGACTGGGACAAATCCATACCCAGGAATTAGTGAAATTGATGGTTACACACGCACTCAAGCAGCAGAACATTCAATAGCTCAAGACCAACAGTAAGTAGTTTCAAATCTTCTGATTCTGGCACTAACCACTTACAAATTTGTAACCTTTTTTAGATCAAATAGAACCAACATGATCCACTGAAATTCAGCATGAATGCTAAAGCTTAAATCTTACAAGTTACGTGAGCAATTTCAAATAGAATTTTAAGATGTCCCTTTTTATCTTTGGGACTTGCCAGGTTTCTTATATGTCTTATATTTTTCTCATTCCTTCTGTAAGAGACTAAATCTCATCTCTCTTGATGTGAATCAACAAAGATAAAATCACCTTTGCTCCTTGTCCAGGCAATAGTTGCCCAAGGAGGGGATGGTGAATAGACCTTCTGGCAACAAAAATATGTAGTGGGCCACTGGATAATGACTCTCTGGAATGTGTATAGACAAGATCATCTCTACCCATCAGCTACCCTGAAAAGGTGATGAAAAGAACAATGGATTGATTCACCACCTGGACACATACCTAAAAAAAACTGTGACTAAAAAACTGTATAAAAGACCTGAGTAATGCCTGCTCAGAAGAAAATACAAAGAGAGAAAAGGACTGACACAGAAGAAAAAGACACCACCATGTAGCCTGGAGGCAACAGACCAGGAAGAAACCTCTCTCTGGAGCTCTCTCATGGAGCTGAGGACACCGCATGTTGAAGGCATAAGAAGGACTTTGACTTTGGGATCTCTCCCTCCCTTCCTCCAGGGAGGAAAGCACAAGCCAACAAGGATGACATATCCTCCAAGCCAAAGTGGCAGCACCCCTCCTCAGACTCAAACTGTGTGAGGTGTGGTAATATAATTCATAGTTTCATAGTTTCAGTTAGGGTTGGAAGGGACCACAAGGATCATCTAGTTCCAACCCCCCTGCCATGGGCAGGGACACTCTACCCTAGATCAGGCTGGACAGAGCCTCGTCCAGCCTGGTCTTAAACACCACAAGGGACGGGGCCTCAACCACCTCCCTGGACAACCCATTCCAGGCCTTCACCACTCTCACGGTGAAGAACTTCCTCCTCACATCTAGCCTGAATCTCCCCACCTCCAGCTTCATCCCATTCCCCCTAGTCCTATCACTCCCTGATAGTCTGAAAAGTCCCTCCCCAGCCTTCTTGTAGGCCCCCTTCAGATACTGGAAGGCCACAATGAGGTCACCTCGGAGCCTTCTCTTCTCCAGGCTGAACAGCCCCAACTCCTTCAGTCTGTCCTCATAGGAGAGGTGCTCCAGCCCTCTGATCATCCTCGTGGCCCTTCTCTGGACACGCTCCATCACCTCCAGATCCCTCTTGTAATAGGGGCTCCAGAACTGGACGCAGTACTCCAGGTGGGGTCTCACCAGAGCTGAGTAGAGGGGGAGAATCACCTCCCTTGACCTGCTGGCCACACTTCTCCTGATGCAGCCCAGGATCTGATTGGCTTTCCGGGCTGCAAGTGCACATTGAGAGCTCATGTTGAGCTTCTCGTCCACCAGCACCCCCAAGTCTCTCTCCTCTGGGCTGCTCCCCAGCCAGTCACTGCCCAGCCTGTATTTGTGCCTGGGATTGCCTCGACCCAGATGCAGGACCCTGCACTTGGTCTTGTTGAAGCTCATGAGGTTGGCTTGTGCCCACCTCTCCAGCCTGTCAAGGTCCCTCTGGATGGCATCCCTTCCCTCCAGCGTGTCTGCTGCACCACACAGCAGTTTTCCCCTCTCTCTCTCCCTTCTTCTATTCTGTCCACTTCATTCTGTTACTAAATAAGTGCCATGGTTTAGTTGATCAGATTGTGTTGGGTGATAGGTTGGACTTTATGATCTCAAAGGTCTTTTCCAACCTAGTTAATTCTATTCTATTCTAAATAGCCTCGGTGTTGATATTTTGGCCTCGTTTGTGCCTCTAATTTCATAACATGCAAATGTTCACAAAGAACCAAGTCTCTTTCCCTCTCTGGACTGAGACACCTTCTTTATAACTTAAGGAACTCATTATCCAAGGCATTCTCACCAGGGCCAAGTGATTTAACTTTTTTTTCCCCACCCTATCCTTCTAGATACATTTATTATGCTTCCTAAAAGGCACAAATGCTCCATTAGTTTTCAGGTGTACAGTTAAGAGTTATATATTTGCATTTCTGCAATTAAAACAATGCACATCTTCTCTTCAAACTGACCTAGTTATTGAGAGGAAGAAGGTGAGAAAGGGAAAAAACAAACCAATAAAAAACAAGCAATCAAACTCCCCAAACCCAATCCAAACCCCTTTTTACTAGGCTATTTCCATAGAGTAATTCAAAGGAATTTATCCTTTTTTTTCCCCTTGTCTTTATTATGCTTGCTCTGTACTTCTCCTTTTCAGAAAAGAAAATATATTCTTCCCCCATCTTCCTAGGCTTTTGGGTGAATAGTCAAAGCTTCTTAAAAAAAACATTACAGTGCAACTTAGACAGTCTCAGAGTAAGGCTTTGATTCTTTCTTTGATTCTTTGTCAGTTATTTTCTGCAGTGGTTTATGCCACTAAGAAGAAAGAGGAAACTTTAATCACCAACTGAGATAGGTTTCTATTGAATTGGACCTCAAACTGACCAGGGACACTACCTATCAAAGACAAAACACAAGTATTTGTCCTAGAACTGTCAAAAACCTCACATTTACAATCAATCCTTGAGAGAGAAATCTTTTTTTCTCCCCCTTTTTAAAACGTTTTCCTTTGACCTTTCATGTTAATACATATTCTCTGATCATAGATGATTTTGGAAAACTATTTATAAAAAATGGAAGACCTTCCTTTTCAAGTAGTCTAAGAACAGTTTGCTGTAACCCAGTTAACAATTCTACAAGTGAAGAAATGGTAAGAAAAAAAAAAAAACAACCTGGATATTTTACTCCTAGGGAAGAGAACATAGAATAGTATCTCATAGGTAGGGGTAATATTAATACCTGCTGATACAGAACAAATTGAAAATTCTTGCTGGGTGGATACTATATGACATGACGGAGCTGCAAAGAGAGTGGAACATCTCCCTTATGAGGAAAGGCTTAGGGAGCTGGGAAAACTTTTTCACTGTGATGGTGACAAAACCCTGGCACAGGCTGCCCAGAGAGTTTATAAAGTCTCTTTCTCTGGAGACATTCAAAACCCACCTAGAAGCATTCCTGTGTGATCTACTCTAGGTGATTCTGCTCTCGCAGGGGGGTTGAACTGGATGATCTTTCAAGGTCCTTTCCAACCTCTAATGTTCTGTGATTCTCTGTCTTGACTCAGCACTGATAAGGCCACAAATTAAATACTGTGTCCTCTTCTCTGATCTCCAGTACAAAAGAAGTATGGAGCTTCTGGAGATAGTCCACTGAAGGGTCTCAAAGATTATAAAGGGACTAGAGAATCTTTTCAATGAGTCAAAGGTAGGAGAACTGGAAATGTTCTCCCTGAAGAAGAGAATGATCAGATATCCTCAATTTGCACAAATAGCTAAGCTCTTCCAGTAGCACTCAGTGACAAAACCAGATCCAATGGGCACAAACTGAAACACATGTGGTTCCATCTGAACATTTCACTGTGCAGCTGACGAAGCACTGGCACAGGCTGCCAAAGAAGTTCTGGAGTCTCCTTCTAGGAGTTAACTTACGGTGACCCTGCTTGAGAAGGGGTGTCAGAACAGATGACCTCCAAATATGTCTTATGACTTCAACCATTCTATTATATGGTGTTTCTGATTAGTTTTTATTTTTGCTATAGTTTTAGAATTTTTTTACCCCTCCAACAGTTCAGACATATGAACTGACACGTGAACTCTTTAAACAAGATCTGACTAACTGTAGTAGTTCAGAGATTAGATGTAGTTGTGGAAGAAAATTTATCTGTCCTCAAAGAATATAACTGTTTCTCAGTTAGTATATATGCTGCACACAATTATAGCTCCCAAAATTTGGAAATATAGAATTTTAGTGTATTATTAACTAAAACTTTTATTTAAAATGATCACACTAAGAGATGTTAAACAACTTGAAATCTCCAAAGATTGGACATTGTGCTGGTTTTGCACAATGTGGAATTTACCCCAAAGGAGTAAATAACAACACTTCCACAGAATTCGAAAGTTAAATGAAAATAATACTTGCAAAAGTAGACTAAATATAAAAGTTAATAAACTCATACAGAATCACAGAATCGCAGCATCACCAAGGTTGGAAGAGATCTCAAAGATCATCAAGTCCAACCTGTCACCACAAACCTCATGACTAGACCATGGAACCAAGTGCCACGTCCAATCCCCTCTTAAACACCTCCAGGGATAGTGACTCCACCACCTCACTGGCCAGCACATTCCAATGGCGAATGACTCAGTGAAGAAATTTCTCCTCACCTTGAGCCTAAACTTCCCCTGGCGAGCTTGAGACTGTGTCCTCTTGTTAGAATAGAATAGAATAGAATAGAATAGAATAGAATAGAATAGAATAGACCAGGTTGGAAGATACCTTCAAGATCATCATGTCCAACCAATCAACCAATCCAACCCACCTAAACAACTAAACCATGGTTGCTTGAGAGAAGACACCAACTCCCTCCTGGCCACAACCACCCTTCAGGTAGTTGTAGAGAGCAAAAATGTCTCCCCTGAGCCTCCTCTTCTCCAGGCTAAACAACCCCAGCTCCCTCAGCCTCTCCTCATAGGGCTTGTGCTCAAGGCCTCTCACCAGCCTTGTTGCCTTCTCTGGACATGTTCAAGTGTCTCAATGTCCTTCTTAAACTGAGGGGCCCAGAACTGGACACAGTACTCAAGGTGTGGCCTAACCAGTGCAGAGTACAGGGGCACAATGACTTCCCTGCTCCTGCTGGCCACACTATTCTTGATGCAGGCCAGGATGCCATTAGCCTTCTTGGCCACCTGGGCACACTGCTGGCTCATGTTTAGCTGGCTGTCAATCAGCACCTCCAGGTCCCTTCCTGTTTGGCAGAACATATATAACCTGACAATATTTCAGGCCACATTGGGCAGCCAAAAAATATTTATCTCTGCCTGTCCCCTCTGTTCTAAGCCTTACCTCCCACTCAGCTCAGCAAACCCAAAGTAAGTTACGCAAAGAGCAAGAGAGGAAACAAAGCACAGAAAAGCAAAAAGGGGTGTGTGTGTGTGTAAGAAATAACAAGCTGTAACTTCAGATTATATAGAGAATTTCAAGGGGAATGGGATGGGATAAAAATATGGGATAAAAATTTCCAAACCCCTGGGGACCATGCAGCCCTCCCCCTCTCCCCCACGGACTCTTGAATATGCTGGAAAACTTTATTTGCAATAGGACACTAGGACTAAACCTATAACAGACATACATAAAATATTTTTTTTCAATTATAATACATTTTTATGTATTTCTTTATTTATTATATAATTACATCATAAATTGTTACAAAATATGAATCTCAATATATGCGTGTGTATGTACACCAGTTAAAGAACTGGCAATCATTCCCACAGAAAAGTGTTTAATAGAAAACAAATCAAGCAAGTTTCAAACTTTAAAAAATCTTTACTAAATTCACTCATTAATGACACACTTCATGTTATTTGGTTTGATCTTACACATTATTAATCATCATCTCTAAATATAAAAAACTGTTAGTCATGTAACAACCATATTCCACATTACCTGTGAATATACAATACTGTGGAACAGGCATTATACTGTTAGTATTGATGGTTATGGTCCAGGGAAACACCAGCACATGCAGGTCTCTCTGGTATGTTGGTGGCCATGGTGATGGCTGGGAATGGCCAGATGGCAAGAGTGAAAACTAATGGAGTAACTCCCTTTCTGAAACGCTTATATACCAATTTATAGAGCATGGGGAATAAGCAGGAGGAGCTAGAGATCTGCATTAGGCTGCATGACTATGATATAATTGCAATTACAGAAACATGGAGGGGCAGCTCCCATGACCTGAATATCATCATGGATGGCTATGTACTATTCAGGAAAGACAGACCAACAAGGCAAAGCGGTGGTGTTGCACTTTATGTGTGAGAGCAATTGGAATGTATGGAGTTCTGTCCAAGGGGGGAGGTAGAACAGGTTGAAAGCTTGTGTGTAAGAATTAAAATACATGGAAAAGTGGGTGAAACTGTTGTTAGTGTCTACTATAGACCACTAAACCAAGAAGATAATATTGGCCACACCTTCAACAGTCTACAGCCTCTAGGATACACTACTTGGTACTCATGGGTGACTTCAATCACCCTTATATTTCTTGGAAAGCCCACACAGCCAGACACAGCCTGTCCAAAAGGCTCTTGCAGTGTATTGATGATAAGTTATTGACAAAGGTAATGGAGGAGCCAAGGTGAGGTGCACTACTGGACCTTGTACTAACTAATAAAGAAGAACTGGCTGTGGCCAGCCTGTTCTAGTGTGGGGTGTCCCTGTCCATGGCAGCAGGGTTGGAACTAGATGATCCTTGTGGTCCCTTCCAACCCTGACTAATACTATGATACCATGACAAGTGGCAGTGGATGTAAACTATGGCACAGGAAGTTCCACCTCAACATGAGGAAGAACTTCTTTACTGTAAGGGTCTCAAAGCACTGGAACAGACTCTCCAGAGGGGTGTGAAGTCTCTTTCTCTGGAGACTTTCAAGACCCATTGGCTGTGTTCCTGTGCAACCTGCAGGGAGGTTGGATTCAATGATCTCCAGAGGTTCCTTCCTGTGATCCTGTGACCCAATGTAGGTCATAGTAGCAGGAGCCGTGGAGATCAGGCCTGAAAACTCTTTAAATTAATATTTCAAACCAAAACAACTTATCTGTTTTAATTTCCAGCTTCAATGGGCCATCCTTAGTGTTTTATGATTCTCACTCTCTTTTCCTACCTCAAAGGAGCATCGCAACTATTTGTTATACTTCTTGTCTTGCTTTCTGTTTTGATGCTCATTCTTCTTGCATTTTCAGTACAATACCCTGAATGTTTGGATAGTTACTGATCTTTATGCCATCTTCTATACCGTAACTTTTGTTACTCAGATGTCTCCCTTATGCAACTGCACTCTTCATTTTTTGCCTTTTATGGTCACATTGCACACACATTGCTTGTGGATTATGTTTGGATACGGCAATATAGTGTTACAAAATGCATAGCATTGGTGGCTGTACTATTTTTGTTTGTGCACATTTGTATTGAAGACAAGATATATTATATACTGATTAGTGCATTTTTAGTGTATAGTTTTCAAATGTATCTGTTTTGACACTCAATAAAATTTATATAAGACAAGAGAAAATAAGTTGGACAATGTAGCAATTCCTCTTGCCCTCAGTGTCTTCTCAGGATGGGTTCTCCTCATCAATACTCTCCCTAGTCCAGCAGTTTTCATGGTTTCTTTAAGGCTGCCTAACCTCCAGATATTCTTTTCCAGTTCACTGGATCTTATTTATTGTTATGTTCAAGACTCATGTCTTAGCTCTGGGTTTACTGCCTCGTGCAAGCATGCAAATGGACACTTAAAAGAGGTGGCTGATCACTGCTTCCATTGCAGTGCTGTTCTGTTCCCTGTTATTTTATTCATTACCTTTCAATCTGTCTTGAACCCTGAGGTTCTTCAAGCCTGACATATGCTATTGTCTTCAGTTGAACCAGAAAGAGATTCAGTTAGCAAAAAATGTAGCTTCATATTAAAGCAAAAAAAAAGTTTATGTTTTGCTATCTACCTCTCTTACATTGTCACCAGCATTTATACAGTCATGAAATCCAGGAACTGACCCAGATCAAACACAGCCTTCTATTCTTGGGGGGGGGGGGGGGGGAAGAGAGGGAAATATTTCTTTTCAGCTGTTCAGGCATGTCTTATTCAGCTACCTTACAGACAGACAGATGTTAAAGCCAGAGTCACAGGAGAAGAGCAAAGAACCTCTTAGTAACTTCAGTGTTAACCAGCCATGAAACAACACAGCTAGTGCTATTGTAGTCACAATGAGACAAAACAGCACCAGTTTCTACCACCCTGCTATTTCAGTTCTAAGAAGATGTGCTGTACAATGAGCATGTAATAAATCATGAGCAGAAAATAAAACCATACATCACCACATGAAAGAAAATCTTATCTCATTCCCAGGCCAGAAAGGACTGTAGGAACAGGTGTAGAGACATCCCAATACATACAGTTACGTTCTTTTGAACAAGGTTAGTTCTGCATAAGTTCCAGATTTGCAAGACAGCTTCTTGCAGAGCGACTCAGATGTTTCTCCTAAAGCTCCACAGGGTCAGAATGCCTCATTACCTGAGACACTGGGAAAATACATAGAATTTGCTCTTGCCTAGTACTGTAACTGTCAGAACTTGGTACTCTGGAGACCACAGACAAGTACAGCTAACCAGAGATAATAAGCTGTGCAACTTTGAAACTGATGGTGTGTTTTGATCTGTTTCTGCCATTCTCCTTCATGCCCTGCATTCTAGGTCAAGTGGTTTCATTGGTTTCTAGACCCAAGTTATTTCTGAAAGTAATAAACTAATAAGGCATAATAAATGTTTAATGTGTTACAGCTTCTTTATTAAATACCACTCATTCCTGCCATTCCCAAATACATACACACAGAGTCCAAAAATGTTACAGCCTTATTTTGTTTGTATTCTTACTGCTCTGTGCCCCTCCATCATACTCAGCAGCACTCATAGCTGCTAAAGCACAGTGCAGGGACAAGTGATTTGATTCTTCATTCTGAAGTTTAGGTAAGCGAGGAATTATGGACTTGTGCCATGGTATATAGTTTCCGGTAGCTACTGCTTCTGCTATCTTCCTTACCTACCAGAGAGTGTTACCATGTTTTTCCCATCCTAGCACTAACTTTCTCACAAGAACAAAGAGGCAGATGGGCTGTCAAAAGAATGTAAGAGGTTTCAAGGGATGGAAAGTGGAAAAAAATCTAACAAAAGAGGAAGCTGAGCCGTGAGATAATTGCATTCAGAGTAAGAAACCCTGGCATCTGACAGCGAGAAATTGGCATCTGACACCAGCACAGATATGCTGAAAAAATGGTATTGGATGAACGCAAGAGAAAAGCTAATCCCACATCAATACTTCAGCTAATGTGAAAAGTCCTGAGTAAGGTAATAATGCAATTAACAGCTATTATTAGTTGCATAGATTATTTTTATTTTATCTAAATAAAATCTTTTTATAAGTTGCACTTATTTATCTCACAGAATCCTCTTTTCTTGGTTCATAGAGATTTTTCTTTAATTTGGGTTTCCCTAACCTTTCTAATTTATTTTTAAACATCCTTGTTTGTATTTTAGAAATATTCAGCTGTGGTAAATTTAACTGTTTTTGTTATTATCATTGTTTATTACATGTTTTCATATTAAAATTTCTTTTCCCCTTCTTTCTCTCCAGACAGTTCTGTTCATCTGTCACATCCTTTGTCCTAGTTTTCCTTCAGTCTGTGGGTTAGAACTTCTTTTCCTCTACTTCTTTTCATGTTGAAAAATATTCAGGAATGAACTATAATGCCTAAAGGCCAGGACTTAGCATTATAGATAAAAGAATGAGGCGTTGAAACTGATGCAGACTTCTAAAGTTACAGTTTGCCCTAAAACCAGACGCCAAAAATATGATATTTTAGCATTCAACATTCTATGTGAAAAAAATTCCTGTGTGGGAATCCTTAGTAACTAGGAATGAAAATAAGTTACATGAAAATGGCTGTATTGCTATTTGCTTTTGTTACACATCCTGAGCTAGAGGAACATACAGACTAGTTACAGTATATAAATATTATGAGGACATACCTTCTTCTCTTCTGCACTCATTATTTGTCACCACAGAAGCCAGATCCACACTAACATGTCCCAGTGTAACTAACCAGTTAACAAAGTTTCAAAGGCAAAATTTGAAGATCTATATTACTTCATCTAAACATACATATCCCAAATTAGCTGGAAAGTCTGTGTATATGAAGTGAATTCACATTCAAACATGTCAGTGGCATTGTCTGGGACCTAGCAGCTCTAAAACGTTTCCACTTCTCTCTGTGAATTCGAAGCCAGGTATTATGAGACAGTCTACCAAATGTCCAGAAAAAGGCTAGAAGGAGAATGTTTATTCTTTATAAATATATGCATAGGGAAAGGAAATATGGTATTTGAAAGTTCTTTGATCAAATAAGAGGTCTTTGATCAAAGACAAAAGCAGAGCCAAATCCTATGCCCAGCTGTCTCTTGTTCTTGACATAAGTTATTTCCATCTTAATTGAAATTTGGCATTGATTACATCAGCAGGATGGAAGTTATTGGCAGAGGATGTGTTCACAGAACCACTTACTGAGAAAGGATATGAAGATCTGATGTGACAGGAAATTAAATACATGACCATGTGCTAGATAACACCATGTGAGCCCTGATTTCTGGCTTAGGAGAAAATATCCCTGAATGGAAACACATGAGGGTCTAGAACACAATGCACTCATGGAGAACCATTAAATTCCAGGAGGATGATGTGCTTTTGTAAATAACTCTGAGATAGAATCAATTAATATCCTACAGTGTTCCAAATAGGATCTCTTTTCTCAAGGTTATCGTATACTGATTATAGATATCAAATAAAGAAGCAAGCCTAACTGAAAACTGATAAACATCGAATTTTTCTGCTTTTATTATATTTTTTTTCAAAGGCAATACAATTGTTATGTTTAAGAACTTTAAAACAAGATCAGAAAATAAGTTTCTCATTTAACATAATATTAACCATAACAAAAATATGAGGATGTACAAATATATAGGTAATAAAAATTGTAGTACACAGCCTAGATCCCTGACATCATTAAAAACTAGCTCAGGGGAGAGGGCTGTTAAAAAAAATAATTAAAAATTACATATAGTAATTAATTTACACTGCTGTGGTCAAGTTAGATAAAGATATCAGCCAGGCTATAATGGTGCCACTGAGACTTACAAGGTACTTAAGATGATGTAAAATGATGCCAGGGTCAATGGTTTCTGAAGAAGGTGTTAAATTGAGTAAAATGGGCCATGCAAGGACATTGTTAACAGTCTGGAGATGGAGAACATTGCGAACGTTTTCAAGGGCAGAGCACTCCCATTTTAAATTAGCATCATTATCAGAAGATGGTAGGTATGGAAGTGAAACACTAACTGTTGTAAAAACTTTTTTTCAGCACCTCTGTGGGGAAATTAATGAGTTCTGCTTAGTGATAAGTCTTGAAATTATTAAATAGATTACATCATTTATTTCAAAGGTTAATGCAACTGAAATGTAAATCTCTAAGGTGTTACCCCCCACTAAAATGAACACAAAAAATAACCCCTTGCAAAGTAAAGATAAAACTAAATAGAACATTATAACATCACATAATAGAAATACAGGACAAAGTTTCCCCATCCATAAAATGGCTTAATATGGCATCATAATTTAAGACATCTCTCCTGACTACACAGGAAACATATACAAGAACTACGATCTAGGCACTTCAGTCAGGTGCTACCATCTGGTGTCATGAGCCTTATCTCAACTGTTCAGGACAGCATCTGAAAACAGTATTTTTTACAGTGGGAGCAATCACTCACTGGAACAATCTTCTGCAGTGGAGATTTTCAAGATATGTTTGGAGAGGGTGCTAGATAATCTCATCTAGGATCTCTTTCCCACAAAACGTTGGACAAGATGAGTTTTCAAGGTCCTTTCCAACCTCTTACTCAATCTCAATTTTTAAAAAAAGTTTGATAGTTGGCTTTCAGAAATCAGAAACTAAAAATTCCTAGTGATTTTGATAATCTTGATTATTATACCTATTTGGAAAGCAGTTTAGCAGAAATGTCCAGGGGGGAAAAAAATAATCCAGAACTTAATCTACACATATATGTCTACAAACCTCAGTCTTTTCTTACCTCATTTTCAGTGTTTTAAAGATTTATTTTTTTTCCCCCTGAAACAAAGCAAAGTACTGTTCTTAAAAAGAATTATTTTATATTGGTGTCATAATGGCCAAATCATAGTCAAAACTCTGGAAAAGTTCAAAAATACAGGACAATCACTAGTAGCAGAGCAAAACTTAATATTTGAATAATTCATATGCAGTAATATAATAAAAGAATATTAAGTATAGCATGTTGTTGTGGGTTGACCTTGACTGGCTGACAGATCCTTACCCCAGCTGCTCTGCCAAACTCCCTCCTCAACAGGATATGGGGAAAAAGTAAGATGGAAACGCTCAAGCATTAAGATTAAGGCAGGAGGATCACTTAACGATTACCATTATGGGAAAAGCAGGGGGGAAAATTCATGTAACATTGCTAATTAGAAATAAAATATGGATCAAGACAAATGAAAACAAGATCCCTCAATCCACCCTCCTCTCAGAATTGACCACTTTTTCATACCTGACTTATCTTCCTCCTCCCCACAAATGGCACAGGGGATTGGTGAATAGGGGAGTTATGGTGAGTTACTAACATTTTTTCTCTACCCCCTCTTTCCTCCTCATGCTCTTCCCTTGCTCCAGCTTGGACTCACCACAAGGTTCCTTCAAGGGTATATCCACCTGCTCTAGCCTGGTGGCTTCCATAGACTTCTGTGTGAATGCCTGTTCCTCTGTGCTCCTCTCCACATGTTGCAGAGGCATATCTGCTCCACAAGGGCATCACTAGAGGCTACTGCAAAATATCTATTTCTCCATGGTTTTCTCCACCATTTGCAGGAGAGTATCTGCTCTGGCCCATGGAGAATCTCATCTCTCTTCTGCTCTGCACTTGGTGTTCATAGGATTGTTTCTCTCACATTTTTCTTCAGTCCTCACTACCTGCACAGAATTTTGCCCTTTTTCAAGTACATTTTCTTAGAGGTGCCACCATCTTGGCTGATGGGCTTGTCTATGTCCCATAGCGGTCTGCTTTGGAGCTGGCTGGACCTGTCTGTGTCCAGTACAGAGTGGTCTTTTGTCACAGAGACCACCCCTGCAGCCCCCTGCGATCAGCCCATTGGCATCTACACCAAATACAAGTGTACAAACTGAACTATATACACAAATTTGCTGCTTTATTTTTGTGTATTACATTTTCATATGAATATGGATACAATCACAGTATTTGTGTCATTTTTTAATATTCTTATTTCATACTCATATGCAACTATTGAGGCTTTTCCTTTTCTAATGATCCAATTATTGGGTATAAAGATCCAATGCACATAAGCCCAAAGTTAAAAGCATTAACATTCAAATGAAAATAATAAAATCTCTTCACAACTGTGTTAGTAGATATGAGGAAGAGATGACCTCCAGTTCCTGCTCTTGCTGTTTCTACATACAACAGTAACAAAGGTAGTAATTTTGGAAATTTTGTGTAAATATTTACCATAATACATTTATATTACACACTTTCACACATAATTGCTTTATATAACTCATACCCTGGCACACAATAAATCTGCTGTTACCATATAAACATCAACAGTGTTGGCTTTTCTAAATGATGACTGGCTTTATGTGCCAATTTAGCCTGGGTGCCTTCTGTTACTGCCACATAAGTGATACCTCTGGTGTCCTGAGTGTCCAAGCCAGGAGATGGACACAGGAAACAGCCTATTTCTACTCATAAATTCTGCACCCTATAAATCCATCTGCAAAGTCATTCTCTTCCTCTTTCTTCCCTCTCTGCTCCCATGGGAGATGCTCCCTATCAGGTAATGGTGGGGGAGTATTTCAAAGGCCTCTTAGGCCTGTCTAGGCCTAAAGCCAGAAGGAGAAGCCAGGGGGGCAGTCTCAGACCTGGCTAGCCTGAGACCAGCCTAGTGGGGGCAGTGTTAGGATGGGGGGGGAGGAAGAACTCCCAGGGCTATCAAAAATGACTTCAAGGCCCTGGGGGATCTGGTGGAGGGGTCAGGTGCACAAATAATTTTTTCATCTATACCCTTAGTTGCAGGAGGGAATACAAGAAGGAACAGGTCAGCAGCTGTAGTCAACAAGTGGCTTAGAGGCTGGTGTAGTCTGAAGAATTTTGGGTTTTTTGATTTTGAAAAACTTTCTACTGCAGCAGGTCAGCTGGTAACAGATGGACTCCATCTGTCCCAGAGGAGGGGGAAGGTCACAGTACACGAGAATGGCCTATCCCCCAAAGGTAAAAAGATTCTGGGAAGGGAATTGGCAGGTCTCATTGACAGGGCTTTAAACTAGCTTCGAAGGGGGAAGGGACTGAAACCAGTCCCCCCCAGACAGGAGTCTGAGGGTGGTAAGCTGGAGTCAGGGGCGAAACCAGCAGCCCGGCTGAAGTGCATGTATACTAATGCACTTATGTATGGGCAACAAGCATGAGGAGCTGGAAGCCTTGTTGCAGCAGGAAAGTTATGATGTAGTTGCCATCACAGAGACGTGGTGGGATGACTCGCATGACTGGAGCACTGCAATTGATGGCTACAGGCTCTTCAGGAGAGACAGGCAAGGAAGAAGGGGTGGAGGGGTGGCCCTGTACATCAGGGAGGCACTAGATGCCATTGAGCTGGAGATCAGGGATGATCGGGTTGAGTGCTTGTGGGCAAGAATTAGAGGGAAGAGCAGCAGGGCAGACATCCTGGTTGGAGTCTGTTATAGACCACCCAACCAGGAGGAAGGTGTCAATGAAGCATTCTATAGGCAGCTTAAGGCTGTCTCAAGATCGCCTGACCTTGTTCTCATGGGTGACTTCAACCTGCCTGATATCTGCTGGGATCACAACATAACAGAGTGGAGGCAATCTAAGAGGTTCTTAGAGTGCATGGAGGACAGCTTCTTATCCCAGGTGCTGCGCGAGCCTACCAGGTGTAAGGCTATGCTTGACCTCCTCTTCACTAACAGGGAAGGGCTGGTGGGTGATGTGGTGGTCGGAGGGTGTTTAGGCACCAGTGATCACGAGATAATTGAGTTTTTGGTATTCAGTCAAGCTAAGAGGGGCAGCAACAAAACCTCCACTCTGGACTTCTGGAGGTCAGACTTCAAGCTACTCAAGGAACTAACTCAGAAGGATCCTTGGGAAACAGCCCTTAAAAATAAAGGGGTCCAGGAGAACTGGACCTACTTCAAGGAAGAACTCTTGAAGATGCAGGAACAGGCTGTGCCAGTGTGCCAGAAGATGAGCCGCTGGAGCAGACGGCCAGCCTGGATGGTCAATGAACTTCTAAAAGAACTAAGGGAAAAAAAGAGGGTGTATCATCTCTGGAAGAAAGGTGAGGCAACCCATGGAATGTTTAGGGATGATGTTGTTAGGTCTTGTAGGAAGAAAATTAGGGAGGCAAAAGCCCCTCAGTTTAGGAAAGATGTTGTCTTACTGGAGCGTGTCCAGAGAAGGGCAACAAAGTTGGTGAGGGGTTTGGAAGACAAGCCCTATGAGGAGAGGCTGAGGGAGCTGGGGTTGCTTAGCCTGGAGAAGAGGAGACTCAGGGGTGACCTTATTGCTCTCTACAACTACCTGAAGGGAGGTTGTAGCCAGGCAGAGGTTGGTCTCTTCTCCCAGGCAGCCAGTACCAGAACAAGAGGACACAGTCTCAGGCTGCGCCAGGGCAGGTTTAGACTGGATCTTAGGAAGAAGTTCTATACCGAGAGAGTCATTGCCCACTGGAATCAGCTGCCTGTGGAAGTGGTGGAGTCACCTTCATTGGAGGTGTTCAAGAAGAGGCTTGATGGGGTGCTTGGTGCCAGTTTAGTTTTTTAGTTGTTTAGGTGGGTTGTATTGTACTGTATTGTACTGTATTGCACTGTATTGTATTTAGGTGGGTTGGATTGGTTGATGGGTTGGACGTGATGATCTTGAAGGTCTCTTCCAACCTGGTGTATTGTATTGTATTATATTGTATTGTATTGTATTTGGAGCTCAGACTGGCCTCTGCTGTGAAGGACAACAAAAAGTCCTTCTATAAATATATTAATAGCAAGAGGAAGGGCAAGGACAACCTCCATTCCTTGGTGGGCACGGAGGGGAACATTGTAACAAAGGATGAAGAAAAGGCAGAGGTACTTAACACCTTCTTTACCTCAATTTTTACTAGCAGGACAGAATGTCTTCCAGACAGCTGGCCTGCAGAGCTGGCAGAAGGAGCCAGGGAGCAGCATAGTTCTCCTCTGTTCCAGGATTTGATTGTTAGGGATCTTCTCAGCCGCTTGGACCCCTCACAAGTCCATGGGACCAGACAGGATCCATCCTAGGGTGCTGAGAGAGCTGGCAGATGAGCTGGCCAAGCCACTCTCCATCATTTTTCAACAGTCCTGGCTCACTGGAGAGGTCCCAGAAGACTGGAAGCTGGCCAACGTGGTGCCCATCCACAAGAAGGGCCAGTTGGAAGAGCCAGGGAATTATAGGCCTGTCAGCCTGACCTCAGTGCCAGGCAAGATTATGGAGCGGGTCATCTTGAGTGTAATCACACAGCACTTACAGGATGGCCAGGGGCTCAGGTCTAGCCAGCATGGATTTAGGAAGGGCAGGTCCTGCCTGACCAACCTGATCTCCTTCTATGATCAGGTGACCTGCCTGGTGGATGTGGGGAGGCCTGTGGATGTGGTCTACCTGGACCTCATCAAGGCCTCTGACACTGTCCCCTACAGCAAACTGCTGGCCAAGCTGGCAGACCATGGCTTGGACGGGAGCACTCTGCACTGGGTTAGGAACTGGCTGGAGGGCTGAGCCCAGAGAGTGGTGGTGAATGGTGCCACATCCAGCTGGCAGCCTGTCACTAGTGGTGTCCCCCAAGGATCAGTGCTGGGCCCCATGCTCTTCAACATCTTTATTGATGATCTGGATGAGGGCATCGAGTCCATCATCAGTCAATTTGTGGACGACACCAAGCTGGGGGCAGGAGCTGATCTGATGGAGGGTAGAGAGGCTTTGCAGAGGGACCTCAACAGGCTGGACAGATGGGCAGAATCCAACGGCATGAGATTTAACACATCCAAGTGCCGGGTTCTGCACATTGGCCACAGAAACCCCATGCAGTGCTACAGGCTGGGGTCAGAGTGGCTGGAGAGCGGCCAGGCAGAGAGGGACCTGGGGGTCCTGGTTGATTGTAGGCTGAACATGAGCCTGCAGTGTGCCCAGGTGGCCAAGAGGGCCAATGGCATCCTGGCCTGCATCAGGAACAGTGTGGCCAGCAGGAGCAGGGAGGTCATTCTGCCCCTGTACACTGCACTGGTTAGGCCACACCTTGAGTACTGTGTCCAGTTCTGGGCCCCTCAGTTTAGGAAAGATGTTGTCTTGCTGGAGCATGTCCAGAGAAGGGCAACAAAGTTGGTGAGGGGTTTGGAAGACAAGCCCTATGAGGAGAGGCTGAGGGAGCTGGGGTTGCTTAGCCTGGAGAAGAGGAGACTCAGGGGTGACCTTATTGCTCTCTACAACTACCTGAAGGGAGGTTGTAGCCAGGCAGAGGTTGGTCTCTTCTCCCAGGCAGCCAGTACCAGAACAAGAGGACACAGTCTCAGGCTGCGCCAGGGCAGGTTTAGACTGGATCTTAGGAAGAAGTTCTATACCGAGAGAGTCATTGCCCACTGGAATCAGCTGCCTGTGGAAGTGGTGGAGTCACCTTCATTGGAGGTGTTCAAGAAGAGGCTTGATGGGGTGCTTGGTGCCACGGTTTAGTTTTTTAGTTGTTTAGGTGGGTTGTATTGTATGTATTGTATTGTATTGTATTTAGGTGGGTTGTATTGGTTGATAGGTTGGACGCGATGATCTTGAAGGTCTCTTCCAACCTGGTGCATTGTATTGTATTGTATTGTATTGTACCAGAACAAGAGGACACAGTCTCAAGCTGCACCAGGGGAGGTTTAGACTGGATGTTAGGAAGAAGTTCTATACAGAGAGAGTGATTGCCCATTGGAATGGTCTGCCCAGGGAGGTGGTGGAGTCACCATCATTGGAGGTGTTCAGGAGGAGACTTGATGGGGTGCTTGGTGCCATGATCTAGTTGTTTGGGTGGGTTGGATTGGTTGATAGGTTGGACGCGATGATCTTGAAGGTCTCTTTCAACCTGGTGTATTGTATTGTATTGTATTGTATTGTATTGTATTGTATTGTATTGCATTGAAAGAGCCCTGGGAGTTTTTGGGTACACCCCCAGGTGGAGAGAAGGGAAGTGTTTGGGGCCTTTGAGTGTGGTGTAAGGGACTCTATGCTTTGGGATATCTTTCCCACTGTGCTTTGGAAATTCTGTAAAACACCATTTGTTTTTCCTTTTAATCTTTCCATCATTATCCAATCCATTTGTGTGAGTGTCATTCTTTTGTCCCTCTCAGGACAACAGAGGATCTGTCCAGCCTCAAACCAGGACGGTTTACAAGATGTTCATACATTTTTAGACAGTGGCAGCCCTTAGTATATCTATCTATCGCTGAATTCTCAGTCTTGTGAACTTTTATTCAGATACCTAATTTTACTAATGAGAAGAATGTTATTAGATAACAAAGATAAGCGCACATTAAAGTGATGGCAAGACTAGGTATGCCATACAGATTTTAACTTACAGTAGGTAGAAGTCTATACAGAAAACATGTGGTAAGTCTCTGCACTTTCACAGAATTCACAATTATTTACTTATTCTAGTTATAATAACAAGTAATTGAGATTAGAACCAGAACCAGTGTTTGTTTTGGTCTCCACTAGTATCATTCTAGTAGTATTTCTGGTCAATAAATATTTATTAGCAAATTCAGCTAACTCTGCCTCTTTAATGCCAGAACCAATTTACCAATTGTTGTGCTTTTCATTCTGTCTTAAACTACATTTCACCTGGTATCCTCATTTTTTTCTATTGAGCCAGCAGAGTAAGAAAAAACACCAAATACAGCATTTATAGTAGAAATACTGACAAATCATCAAATACAGAATGGCGTTGAGCATTGCTCTTTTTCTTTTAGTTTCTTAGCAATAATTTCTCCTGTGCCAAACAGTATTGCAATAGAAGATAAATCTACTAAATATGAAATGTGTCAGTTTCAATTTCAAAACAGAATTTGATATCAAGACTGTAAATGAAGCCAATTAAACTAAAAGACAAAATCACATGAAGGCAACTGGCTCGCTATCCTTTCTACTTTTATACCATTTAATGTTATAAGTAAGCCCAAAGCAATATTATAAACAGAAACAAATTAGGAGCTTTGCAGGTATCTAGACTCTGCTCAATAGTCTCCAGGTATTTTATTTCACATTCTGAGGTCTGAAAAACCTTTGGAGGCAGAAAATCATAATACAAATTTTTCTTGAATTGGGCAGACACGGTAAATATCTGGTACAAGAACGAATAGGATAGGATAGGATAGGATAGGATAGGATAGGATAGGATAGGATAGGATAGAATTAACCAGGTTGGAAAAGACCTTTGAGATCATCGAGTCCAACCTCTCACCCAACACCATCTAATCAACTAAACCATGGCACCAAGTGCCCCATCCAGTCTCTTCCTAAACACCTCAAGTGAGGGTGACTCCACCACCACCCTGGGCAGCACATTCCAATGGCAAATCACTCTTTCTATGAAGAACTTCTACCTAACATCCAGCCTAAACCTCCCCTGGTACAGGTTCAGAATGTGTCCTCTTGTTCTGGTGCTGGTTGCCTGGGAGAAGAGACCAACCTCCACCTGGCTACAATCTCCCTTCAGGTAGCAGTAGACAGCAATAAGGTCTCCTCTGAGCCTCCTTTTCTCCAGGCTAAGCAACCCCAGCTCCCTCAGCTTTTCCTCATAGGGCTTGTGCTCCAAACCCCTCAACAGCTTTGTTGCCCTTCTCTGGACACCTTCCAGCAACTCAACATCCTTCCTAAACTGAGGGACCCAGAACTGGACACAGGACTCAAGGTGTGGCCTGACCAGTGCTGAGCACAGGGGCACAATGACCTCCCTACTCCGCTGGCCACACTATTCCTGATATAGGCCAGGATGCCATTGGCCTTCTTGGCCACCTGGGCACACTGCTGGCTCATGTTCATCCTACCATCCACTAGTACCTCCAGGTCCCTTTCTGCCTGGCCGCTCTCCAGCCACTCTGACCCCAGCCTGTGGCACTGCATGGGGTTGTTGTGGCCAGTGTGTAGAACCCGGCACTTAGATGTGTTAAATCTCATGCCATTGGATTCTGCCCATCTGTCCAGCCTGTTGAGGTCCCTCTGCAAAGCCTCTCTACCCTCCATCAGATCAACTCCTGCCCCCAGCTTGGTGTTGTCCACAAATTGACTAATGATGGACTCAATGGTCTCATCCAGATCATCAATAAAGATGTTAAAGAGCATGGAGCCCAGCACTGATCCTTGGGGAACACCACTAGTGACAGGCTGCCAGCCGGATGTGGCACCATTCACCACCACTCTCTGGGCTCAGCCCTCCAGCCAGTTCCTAACCCAGTGCAGAGTGCTCCCGTCCAAGCCATGGTCTGCCAGCTTGGCCAGCAGTTTGCTGTAGGGGACAGTGTCAGAGGCCTTGCTGAGGTCCAGGTAGACCACATCCACAGCCTTCCCCACATCCACCAGGTGGGTCACCTGATCATAGAAGGAGATCAGGTTGGTCAGGCAGGACCTGCCCTTCCTAAAGCCATGCTGGCTAGGCCTGATCCCTTGGCCATCCTGTAAGTGCTGTGTGATTGCAGTCACGATGACCTGTTCCATAATCTTGTCTGGCATTGAGGTCAGGCTGACAGGTCTGTAATTCCCTGGTTTATCCAACTGGCCCTTCTTGTGGATGGCCATCACATTGGCCAGCTTCCTGTCCTCTCTCGCTGGACCTCTCCAGTGAGCCAGGACTGTTGAAAAATGATGGAGAGTGGCTTGGCCAGCTCATCTGCCAGCTCTCTCAACACCCTAGGATGGATCCCATGTGGTCTCATGGACTTGTGGGGATCCAAGTGGCTGAGCAGGTCTCTAACTGCTTCCTCCTGGATTACAGTCGAACTATACTGCTCCCTGACTCATCTGCCAGCTCAGGAGGCCAGTTGTTTGGAAGACAACCTATCCTGCTATTAAAATTTGAGGCAAAGAAGGTGTTAAGTACTTCTGCCTTTGTCTCATCTTTTGTTACTATATTCCCCTCCATGTCCACCAAGGAGTGGAGGCTCTCCTTGCCCCTCCTCTTGCCATTAATGTATTTGTAAAAGGATTTTTGGTTCTCCTTCACAGCAGAGGCCAGTATAAGCTCTAAATGGGCTTTTGCCTCTCTAATTTTTTTCCTGCATGACCTAGCAACATCCTTATACATTCCATGGGTTACCTCACCTTTCTTCCAAAGATTTTACCTCTCTGTTTTTTCCCTTGATTCACCCAGAAGTTCACTGCCCAACCAGGCTGGCCTTCTGCCCTGGTGACTCATCTTCACCACATTGGGACAGCCTGTTCTTGTGTCTTCAGGATTTCTTTCTTGAAGTAGGCCCAGCCCTCCTGGACCCCTTTGTTTTTAAGGGCTGTTTCTCAAGGATCGTTCTGAGTTAGTTCCTTGAGTAACCTGAAGTCTGCCCTTCAGAAGTGCAGAGTGGAGGTTTTGTTGCTGCCCCTCTTTGCTTGACTGCACACCTAAAACTTAATTATTTCATGGTTGCTGGACCCCAGACAGCTTCCAACCACCACATCTCCCACCAGCCCTTCTCTATTGGTAAAAAGGAGGTTAAGCAAAGCCTTATCCCTGGTAGGCTCACATAGCAGCTGGGATAAGAAACTGTCCTCCATACAATCTAAGAATCTTCTAGACTGCCTCTTCTCTGCTGTGTTAAGTTCCCAGCAGATATCAGGCAGGTTAAAATTGCCCATAAGAACAAAGTCTGGTGATCTTGAGACAGCCTCTAGATGCCTATAAAATAATTCATCAACCTCTTCATCCTGGTTGGGTGGTCTATAACAGACTCCAACCAGGATGTCTGCCTTGTTGGCCTTCCCTCTAATTCTCAGCCACAGGCACTCAATTTGATCATCCTTAATCTCTAGTTCCATGGTGTCTAGAGCCTCACTGATGTACAGGGCCACCCCTCCACCCCAGTTTCCTAACTGCATTACTATTAAGGGATAGTAATCAGAGGAATGTACCAGATTAGGCAGCCATCTGCTAACATCCCTGGCCTGGGCTCCAGAGAGGCAGCAGACTTCCCTGTGGGAAGGATCCGAGTGACATATGGGGCCCTCTGTTCCCCTCAGGAGGGAATCACCAATAACAATTACCCTACTCTTTTTTTTAAGGGAACAAGTCCTGATGCAGGGGCCAGGATGTTTTGCCTTAGGCAACACCTCAGATGATGTGTCTTCTGCCATCAGAATCACCTCACCCTCAACTTCCAGTGCCCCATATTTATTTTGCAAGGGCTGCAGGGAAGTAGAGGGGAGGCATGGGGGCTTTACTTTACATCTCCTAAGAGGGAGCTTTATCCATTCCCCAGTGCATTTTGGGTCACCTGCCCTGCTAGGGCTGCCTGCAAAACCTGGTTACTCCAGTTCAACTCCCTTTCACATTCCCTTACAGTCCGAAGTCTAGTAACTTTCTCCTTCAATTCAGCCACTAGGTTAAGCAGATAGTCCATCTGCTCACACCTAATGCAGCTGTTGTCTCCACTACCCTCCATTTCAAGTGCCAGGCTCTCTGCAGCCAGTTGCCTGGACACCTACCTGCTTATGTTTGACCTCAGTCTGGGTCGACACTGATCTTTTGAAAACAGCTTTGTTGCGAGTTGCAACCCTCCCTATCCCTGGCCACTGACCTATTGGGGAAAAAAAAAAAAGTGCTGCAGCAGGTGTGGCTGGCTGCAGCCGAGTGAGCAGCCAGCAGCTTCCCAGCGCAATGCTAGACTGCGCCAGCCTCGAGTGCGTTTTAAACTTCCTGCAGCTGATGTCATGATCTCGAGCAGGCACATGAGAAGACGTCTATGTGGTCCTCATTCTCTGCCTCAGTGACTGCCGGGGTCCTCCTGCTCCTGAAAGCCTGAAAAGGAAAGTTGAATGAAGTGCCTTTAGTCTCGAGCTCAGTCCTGAGTGCTGGTCCCGAGTCAGCTTTCCAGCAAAAAATAGCAGATTGGAAGGTCCAAACAATTTTATTATTTCAGCTGTCACTTCCTAATTGATAGATTTTGTCTATAATCCTGAAATCCTGTCCACAAAGTAATGATACACTGCACATGGTGCTGTGATTCCACTTCTGCTATGCCAGCCTCATTAATCTGTCATCACCCCAGGTCTTTCCTATTCTCTAGTATTATTTCCAGACACATCTCAATGTGGAGTTCCTCCAGTCTGTGCATGCTAAATGCACCAGGAGATCAAAGGACAAAGAAACATACAATAAACTTTTTTTCCCCCTCTTGTGGAGCCATATAAAGAGTCTCAGGTTTTCCAACCTCTGTCATGACCGCGTTATCCTGGTCAGTGGAGTGGGGCGCAGGGTGTCATGCTAAGATTCGAAAAATTCCCTTGGAATTATGAACTGATGACAAATGGCCGATGAATTTGATTTATTAGATCGGACTGGAACAGAGTGAAAATGGGAAAGAAATGGAGAAGCAAAAGTAGAGAGAGAAAGAGAGGAAGGGAGAAAAAGAGAGAGAGTAGAAGCACAAAGGAAAAGATATCACCATTCCTTGAATTCAGCTCATAGAATTATCACAGGTATAGTCCCAAGTTCTTGGTGGTAAGAGCACACTTTGAAAAGAGCAGCCCTCCACAGCAGGAGGAAATAGAATGGTGCAGGCAGTGCAGAGCTGTCCAGACCCTGTAGGCAGTTTGGAGCAGAGTGGCAGTGGGAGCTGGCAGGGACAGACAGTGCGGAGGTAGCAGATGGTATGGAGAGTATGCAGTGGTGTGGAGCAGAGGGAGAGGGGCAGCATGGATGGCAGAAATGTTTGGTCCCTTGTAAACATGTGGTCACTGATACAGTTTTTGATCAAATCGATAAGCTGGAAATATGATAAAATATTAATATGATTTATTAAACATAAAAAATTATTTTTCTGAGTCAATTTGATGCAGGTTCATTTGCCCAGTCAATGATAGGTTAATTGCACACAATAGGATGCTAATAAAGAGTGGAACAACAGTCTAGGAAAATCAGAACTTGGAATACAGAGGAAAAAACAGGAAACTTCTTATAAGCATGAAAACAAACAGCAATGCTGTCCTGGGTAGCGAGACAGACCACCTTGGGTTCACAACAGAGCTAACCAACAGGTAAACAAGCTATTTTATATATATATATATATATATATATATATATATATATATATATAATTTTTTTTATATCTATATATCTATATATAAAAATATATCTATATCTCTATATATGTGAAATAAGGAAAACAAGCTTAGGAATAACCAGGTAAATTATCATAAGTTACTCACGAACCACCAAGATGTTAAATACCAAAACCTTTGCTGGATGAAGCAATGCTCTGAGTTTGTATTTGTAATCTAAAGGGCAGGAATAATCCAAAAGGTAGTATCCAAATTAGAGGAAGTGAGAGAGAAGGAGACACACTGCTGTGGTGGAGATCTGAACACTATGCTGCTAGGACAAAGGAAGCTAATTGCCCTGAAGATAGGAGCACGAAGTAGGTGCTTGTTGCCGCCTCAAATCCCATTAATGAAGAGGGGGAGAGAGGACATGAGAGATAAGAGAGAAGAAAAAAATATATGGGCTCTGAAATCTTCCCCTATAAATTCCTTTTTTGAAAACTGAATGGCCCAATGACACATTAGCTATTCAAATCCTGCCAATCAGTTCAAAATGTTGTATGGCAGGCAAAACTGCATACATTTTCTCATATAGCATCTGACACATGCAGTTGCCTCTCTGAAACATGAGGCTAGGGGTCCAGCTTCCACCTCCTCCAGGCAGCCTTATTGGGGCCTGCCTATTGGCTCCTTGAACTCAAACCTAGACCCTGCAAAAAGGGGATGGAGGACAATGGGCAGAGGCCAAAAAGATTTAGCTGGCTTGTGTATGCCTCTTCCAGGACAGTTGTCTGAAAATTGCTGTTTCTCCATCACCCTCTGCAGTGCAGGGGCAGTACCTCAAGATCTGTGCAGAGTGCGGTGCGCATATTGGCCTTTCAGTGGCAGTGTTGCAGTGGTTTGTGGAGATGTTGTCAGGCTAGGTATGTCACACCCTATTTGAGACAATAAAACAACTAGGGTCTCACGATCTCTTAAACAAGAAACACTAGTGACAGAAAACACCTGAAATAGTGTGCAAGTATTATATAGTTTTAATTAAATCTACTACATATAAACAGAAACCTTGAAAACCAGGTTAGCATACAATTTGAAACCATTATCCTATTACTGGAAAATAGGTTATGATTTTTTGACTGAGCCACTAGAACGTCATTGATGTGAGGAGAGCTTCATTTCACTCATTTGAAGACTGATTTGAAAGAACAATTTATTTAACAAAAAAGTTTTTCTTCTTTCATGATGATGACCAAAAGATAATAATTTTGCAAACACAGGAACACTATTACAGCCCATACTTTTATTGTGAGCATGCATGTCCTTGTCATGAATCATCCTGCATTTAGTATTTTTTCAAAGTCCAAACTCCTGGAATTTAAACAAAATTAAAGAGCTTCTCCATGTATTTATTTATAATGGAATAGGTGCAATGAAATACTGGGATAGAAGAGCTCATGCACCTTGAATATTAGCAATTAAAAAAAAAAAATCTCAGACACTGGACATTTCTTAATATTTGGGTTTTTTTTTCAATCATGTATTTAAATGCAACTCAACTACAAAATCAAAATTTGGTAATATATCTGGAAAGCAAAAACTATAAAATACCTTATAAAACTGTTTTAAGATACTTCATTTAAAAAAATAAATATTTAATGTAGCTTGACCTGTGCAATATAAAGTTTCATGTAAGTAAGTTTCATATATCTTATTGGACATTTATAGGATTATTCTTAGTTGCTTCCTTAAGATACATTAGAAATTAAAGATTTCCTGTGACTCTTTAATGAGGGTTTGATTTTAATATATCCATACTATGTAAATTAGTTCTAAATGCTCAGTTTAATAACATATCTGGAATTGCAAAATGAATGTGAAATTCATTTAAACAAATTGCAAAAACAGCTTACAGTTGGAGGTATTAAAGAACATGCATATTTAATTGTATCACAAATTAAAAATTAAGGGTTAAAACAAGTTCTTATCAGCTGATTTAAAGACTTGTAAAAGTGGCACTGGTGTAAGCACTTTTTTTCACTCAAAGCTAAAGAAAAAAAAAATCTATGAAGTTATTTTTGCTTCAAAATCAAATTAAGCTTCAGTAATTTCCCCTTGAATTTCAACATGTAATCATATGAAATTAATACTGTGTTCCTTCATGCTTTTCTGAATGACATTTTTAGTGCAAACTTGTTTCTACTGTATGCATCAACAGTTTCTAAAAATATAGAATCATAGAAGCAGAAAATGGTAGGGGTGGAAGGGAGGTCTGGAGTCATCTAGTGCACCTTTCATGTAGTGCAGGTACACCTAGATCACCTTGCACAGGGACATATCCAGGGGGGTTTTAAAAGTCTCCAGAGAAGGAGACCCCACAACCTCTTGGGCAGCATGTTCCAGTGCTCTGGCACATTCAAAATAAAGAAGTTTCTTCTTAAGTTCAAATGAAACCTCCTGCATTCAATTCACACCTGTTGGACCTTGTCTGTTACTAGCCACAGTGAAAGAGAGCCCAGCCCCACTCTCATGCGCTGCACCCCTCAGATATTTATACACGTTGTTCAGATCCCTTCTCAGTCTGTTTTTTCCAGTCTAAAGATCCTTAGGTGTCCCACTCTCCTGATAAGAGAGATGTTCCATTCCTAATCATCCTTCTGGCCTTCCATTGGACTCCCTCCAGTCATTCCTCTTGAAACTGGGGAAGCCAGAACTGGACACAATATGCTGATGTGGGCTCACCTGCTGGCCACCACACTCTTCTTGATGCACCAAGATACTGTTGGCCTTATTGGCTACAAGGGCATATTTCTGGCACATGGAGAACATGCCACCAGTGCTACCAGGTCTTTTCTGCAGAGCTGCTTACCAGAAGGTCAACCCCTTAGCTGTACTGCTGCATGGGGTTATTGCACCCCATTTGCCCTTTTTGAGCTTCATGAGGTTCACTTATGTCCAACTCTTAAGCCTGTACAGGTCTCACTGAAAGGCAGCATAGACTTCCAGTATGCCAGCCACTTATTCCAGTTTTGCATCATCAATAAACTCACTGAGAGTATGCCTGTTCCTTTATCCAGATCTTGATGATATGTTGAGCAAGACCGGCAAATTATTTGACTTTTAAGAATAAACTAGCCAGGATTTAACTTTTCAGAGCTTTAGAGGTTTGAGTTGTATTTCAAGATTTGAAGATGAGAACAAATGATATGTCAAAGATTATACATACAATTAAAAATTAAGTTAATTCATGTAATTTCTGTTTACTACTGTAATAATGGAAAGACCTAATAGGAGTAACTCTACCTATAGTATTTTAGTTTATTAAAAAAAAAAAAAAAAGAAGAATTGAAAAAAAAATGTTGACAAAAGCCTTTGATTATATTCCCATTTCAAAAACTAGAGAAAAGTGCTGAAAGAGGACTAAGAAGTTTGTTTAATGCTTCACAGACAGCTAGTGTTGAACTAGCAATAAAATGTCCAGGCTCTTTATCCTAGATCATATAAATATCTCTATCAAACAGGACAGCTTCCTTGCAGATAAGGTTGCCCTTACATATTTTAATCTGTTCCAGTAATAAATAAATTAAAAATTGTTTCCTTTAACCCTAGTCTTTTGTAAAACTTTTCCAATGTCTACACAGGATGAAATACTGCAGGGAAGTTACTGGAGAAGCATGCAAAGAGTAGAACTCAGCATATGCAAATCTTTCTTAATAAAGACATAATTTCAGTACCTCTGCTTCTGTGTGCTGCAAATGACTTCTTGATACTTTTATAATCATGTTTCAAAAAGTAAATATATATCATGGAAATGATAATTCATATTTAATTATTAATTAGGGATTAGAATGAAAATTCTATTATATATATTTGCTTTAAGTCCAATGATGGTCATGATAAGTACTATTAAAACACAAGACTAATGAAGGCAGAAGTAGATACACTGGAACTCTGATGACATTTTATTCCACTTTCAAAGCAAAATAAATTCTTACAAGATTTTGTCTCCCATTACTATTATTAATGCAGAGCTGATAAGAATTATTCAGCTATTATTCAGGAGCAGAAGGTGACAGAGTAAAGCAGCTTTTCTCTATCTCACTAAATGCATCCTAGTCTCCAAATCCTCCCATTTCTAAACACTCTCCAGTCCCCTGATACATTTATGATTCTGTATAGATAAAGGAAATTCAGAGATAGGGCATGTCTGCCTAAAGCTCACTTAGTGTGAAGCAGATATTCAGTCTCCCTGCTTTTCAGGTTTGCTAACCTTGTTTAATGGAATTTCAAACTTCTAGAATTACATGTATATCATTAGAATACTATATTCAACAAGTGCCACTCTACAAACTTATATGTGCCTAGACTGCATTTTTGTACAGGTGATCAAAATAATTATACTCTATTGGAACTGATGATCAGAATCAACACAAGTAAAATATGTCCTATACAGCAAAAACAGTTACAATTTTTCATCTGAAGTTAATAGTGCTCAGTGTTAGACTGCTTAAGGACACAGGTCCTTAACCACTCATCCAAACTTATGTATAGACTTAACACTTGTAATTGTTAGATGAGAAGCAGAATGAGAATAAATCTTCTTGAAAAGGCAGCATAGCCTCCTGAATATAAACAGAAATTCTGAAAGGCCAAAACTGTGATCTAAAAATTGTGTTAGAAGGAATCAGGAAGAAAATTAATTATAATTTTTCTCAAAATGGGAACCCCATAGGATCTTCTTTGGCTTTTGTCACATCATTCACACAGAGTAACCATAAAATTCACATGGCATAAAAGAAATACCAGTGTCTGTGAATTTTTAGGTAAGATAGTTGTTTTATACTTGTCCCAAAACTAATGGCATAGGGGACAAAATCAGGCCTGGGACAGTAGTTAAATGAAGTTGACTCAATTGCACAAGGAGTGTAGTGTAAACAATTCTTAATGATCCTGGAAAAGCATAACAATACAAAATGTAGAGTTAGTATTTGGCTTTTTGGGTTTTACTGCTTGCTTGTTTTTAAATCTATTCTGTCCTAGTTAATGTGTAGGCTCTAGCACTTTGAGTACATTTGTTGCAACTATTTTGATACAGAGATCAAGATGTTCTTTTTCACAGCATATGAAGTAGTCACTCATTACTCCTCCAGCACAGATGCAGGTTTGAACACTGGGGAACATTCTCCAATAGTGCAGGATACCCAGTCTGTGTCTTCACATTCTTTTAAACATTTTTTTCCACTCCTTGGTTTCTCTTTTCATTCTAACACAAAACTCAGAGCTCAAGGAACAGGTTGTGAACTATAGAAGCATTTGTTTTTCAAATATATTTCTTGTTGTTCATGACCTGTGTGAAACAAACTAGTGACTGAAATTCAATTCCTGCAGCACAATTGCTCACAAAAAGTAAAGCTATCATCAGTTTTGTGGGAGGATTAGGGATACCTTTTTTTGCCCACGTTTGTTCTGGAATGTCTTTCTGTTAAGAAACATGCAATACTCTCAAATTTTACTCTGTAAAACATGGAGCACTACAGCTATAATACTACCAATCTGTCAACCTACAAAAGATTACATTAGCTTTTTAGATATGATGTGTCTGATTATTATCAGGCAGCCCATTGTGGTAGGTTGAGAGGCCAATTCTCCCACCACGAGCAAATGAAAAGACTCAGACAAATGGATTGCAAAAATGGTGGAAAGTTTAAATGGAAAAAAGACAATGAAAATTTTAGAGAGAACAAAAACACCATGACAAAAAGAGAGAGATCCAAAAAATACCAAAAGCATCCCACCCCCAAATGAGGGTATACCACAAAAAGCCCCAGGGCTCTTTCTCCCCCTCCCCCCCGCCAGCCTTGGGCTAGCCAGGCCCAAGAGAGGCAGCTCACCCCATTATCAGGTAGCGGTGAGGGAAGAAAGAGGAAGAGAGGAACCCCTGCTGATGTCTTATAGGGGAGCAGGGCATTATGGGATGAAATACCTGACTTCTGTGCCCACCGACGGGCTGGACCCTTTTGGGACACCACAGGTGGTGGCGTGTGCAGTGGTACCAAGGGTGGGTCCCCAGCCTGAACCATCACACCCATGATAATTTTTGAATGCACGACACTGAGAAGAAACATAAAGAATGCCACCCAGGTCATATATATGCTTTTATCAAAATTACTTTTAATATCATCCATTGGAACACCAACTATCCAAAGCAGAATCTAGGTCCTTTCTTCAGACCTAGTACTAGGCTTCAGGAGCACTATAGCTGCTGCCTCACTTGTTAGGTAAAAAGGGATAGATACGGTGCTGGGATTCTAATGTCAGAAAATGCAGACATAAACACTCTCTTTAATTTTTTCTTTCTGCTTAATTTTAGTTAGTCTGTACACCTCCGAAGGCTTGCATTACTTAATCTGTTAACAGTTCAAAGTTTGTCTTCAGTGATGAAGTATATACCACAAAGCCAGCTTATGACATAGGAGGTTTTTTTTGTTGATAGGTGTGATGAAGATCATATGCCCAGAATTATGCCCGAATGCTGTAAAACCTGTCCCAACATATTTGGGCACATTCCCCCTTCCATCTTTCCCTCCTTTCTGGAGTGGGTGTTCAGCCCAGAGCTGAGGAGGAAAAGGCCCATGCCCAAGCCAGGTGGCATAGACAACCCAACCTGCCTTCTAATGGGTAAACAATCACATGCACCATCACACGGATTGCTCATACTGC
>CM037631.1:80512909-80537994 GCA_015227895.2 Colaptes auratus | reverse complement strand
AGAGTTGACTTCTTGTCTGTATTTGTAAAGATCAGTTTGTAAAGTTATCAATTTCCTTCTCACTCTCCCTGGTGCTTCTTAACCTAGTCACCTCTTCCCTGCGCTCCATCACTTCATCCTGGAGCCAATCAGCTAAGCAGGTCAAAAACCTGCTCACACCTCACGCACACATAGTCAGTGTTGCCCCATGTTGCCTATAAAAGCCTGTGGCATTCCTCACAACCTATGGCCTGGGGTGCCAATGTCCATTTTGGTAGGTGAGAGAGCACAGTCTCCTCAAGTAGCCACCATTATGCCTTCAGTAAGACTGAAACACCTTGTGTCCTGTTCACACACACTGCTCATGCCAATTACAGAGTTAATTCAAATGGATCCCCTGGAGTACACTCAGTCACTATTTGCACTCCCTGTGCCTGTTAGCCTGCCTGCACCAATGGCCTGGTGCTCCCAGCTGTCTAAACACGCCCCCTCCCTAGGTTGCAAATAGCGAGAAGGTTGTTGCCTCACAGCTCACAATCTGAGAGCCTCTGCTGGTGTTGCCAGGTGTAGTAGTTTGGCCTACCAGCATTAATAAAAATTCAGCTCACTCAGGGAAAACAAATGGAAGCTATATTTAAAAGTAAAACTACGCTACAATGGAATGCAACGAATATGTAGAAATATACAGTATTTACAATATTATGCAGGTATTTACAGCCAGAAAACAGCAAGGAAACCCCCCCTGAACCACTATTGGAATCCCCAAAAGGAGTGGGGGCAACTGCTCCACTTACCCCTAACCTCCACCCTTTCCTCTGTTTAATTAGAAGAAAATAGAAGAGATGTTAGAGAGTTAGTGCTCCTATCTCAAGGTCAGTGGCAATAAAAATTCTCACAGCCAAGACAGAAAGCAGCAGCCAGAAGAGAGAGAAAAGGAATGAAAACTAATGTGGATTATTAGAATACTTCTCACACATCTGACCAATTAAATTAGTTTAGAACAATCTCATGTTTTCCTTTTTACACCCAACTGTGGATTTGTTTACAATTCTCCACTCTTCTGCTTGAAAATCTGCAGTTAACTTTTAAAGGCATAGCTTGAAACTGTCACACCAGGGTTCAATTTCTTTGGGAATGCCCCCAGCCATGTCGCCCTGTCAGGCAACATCACAAGAGCCTCTGAGTCAGGTTGGGTCATGTCACCCTCCCCCTCTCTCTCTCACTCTCGTCCCTGTCTCCAGAAGCCCTCTTTCCTCTTCTAAAGATCTCAGCACAGCATGGAGCTAGCCGGTGCTCATGCAGTTGCCTCACACCTCTCATTCTGAGAGTCTCTGCTGGTGTTGCCTCAGTTTACCCAAGGAATCTGCAAGGGAGAATCCATCACTGAAGCCCCAGATGGCCAGAGCCATAGCTGCAGGTTCCATCAGATTGGAAGAGAGCCCACTGTGTCTTAAAGAGACCTGGACCCTTGAGGATAAGCCTTTAGCCCAGCTGGTGGGAGGAGTAGCCCAAGTTTGTCAGTCTACACATCTGCTACAGCCATAATGCAGCAGACTGAGGAGTCACAACTAGCCATAACTCTGTGTGTGCTTAGCTCAAAAAGCAAGAACAGCGCCCAACCGTATCCTGTATGACCCTGCCCTTTGTGAGAAAGAAGAAGGGAGCTGCCACCTGTGCCCACTTCACAGCCCTGTTAACCCCAGGGTAGTTTAAAGTCGAGACATATGAAAGAAAGGGAGTCCCCGCAAACTCACTTCAAGCCAAGGGGACGCGCTGCCCGACACTCACACTACTGTGCCCTTGCCAGAGCCGCTCCTCCAGCTCCATTCTCCAAGTGCACCAAGTGCCACATCCATCCCCTCTTGCAACACCTCAAGGGACGGTGACTCCACCACCTCCCTGGGCAGCCCATTCCAATGGTGAATGACTCTCTCAGTGAAGAACTTTCTCCTCACCTCTAGCCTAAACTCCCCTTGGTGCAGCTGAGACTGTGTTCTCTTGTTCTGGGCTGGTTGCTTGAGAGAGGAGACCAACTCCCTCCTGGCTACAACCACCCTTCAGGTAGTTGTAGAGAGCAATGAGGTCTCCCCTGAGCCTCCTCTTCTCCAAGCTAAACAATCCCAGCTCCTTCAGCGTGTCTCATAGGGCTTGTGCTCGAGGCCCTCTCACCAGCCTCGTTGCCCTTCTCTGGACACATTCAAGTGTCTCGATGTCCTTCTTAAATTGAGGACCCAGAACTGGACACAGTACTCAAGGTGTTGCCTAACCAGTGCAGAATACTGTGTACTACGTACACAGTATCCAGATTTGGTCTAACTAGGCTGAGTAGAGGGGAGAACCTCCCTCAACCGCTGCTGGGACACTCATCTTAATGCATCTAAGTGTATTACTGTATCTTGGCCACCAGGGCACATTTCTATCCCATGGATAATTTACTATTAGCCAGGACTCTAAGTCCTTCTCTCTGTGAAGCTACTTCCCACAGGTCCTCCTCTAAAGTGCATGGTGTTATTCCTCCCCAGGTGAAGGTCTCTGCACTTATCCTTGTTGAACTTCATTAGGTTTGGCTTTGCCAGCTGTCCAGTACATTCTAGTCTTGCTGTATGGCAGCACAGAATTCTGGTGTGTCAGCCACTCATCACGGTTTGTGTCATAACAAATTTGCTGAAGGTACACTCTGTTCCTTCATCTAAGTCATCAATGAATATGTTGAACAAGAATGGACCCAGCACTGACCCCTGAGAAACACCACTAGCTACCAAGTCTCCAACTGGACTCTGTGACATTGATCACAACCCTCTGGGCTCTGTTGTTTGGACAGTTATCAATCCATCTCACCATCTGATCTTCTAGGCACATTTCCTGAGCTTTCCCACAAAGATCTTATGGGATACAGTGTCAAAAGTCTAATTAAAGTCAAGAAAGACAGCATCACTTCTCTCTGTGTGTGTACCCAGCAGTCACACCATCACAGAAGGCTATCAGATTAGTCAAACATGACTTTCCTTGGCAAATCTATGATGGCTGCTCCTGATAACCTTATTCTACTCTATGTGCTTAGAGATGACCTCCAAAATTAGAATTATAGAATTATCCAGGGTGGAAGAAGGACTTTGAGATCATCATATCCAACCCATCATCCAACACTAACTAGTCAACTAAACCATGGCACCAAGTGCCCCATCCAGTCTCTTCCTAAACACCTCCAGTGATGGTGACTGCACCACCTCCCTGGGAATCCCATTCCAATGGCCAATCACTCTTTCTGTGAAGAACTTCTTCCTAACATCCAGCCTAAACCTCCCCTGGTGCAGCTTCAGACTGTGTCCTCTTGTTCTGGTGCTGGTTGCCTGGGAGAAGAGACCAACCTCCACCTGGCTACAACATCCCTCCAGGGAGTTGTAGACAGCAATAAGTCTTCCCTGACCTCTTTTCTCCCAGGCTAAGCAACCCCAGCTCCCTCAGCGCTCTCCTCACAGGGCTTGTACTCCAAACCCCTCAACAGCTTTGTTGCCCTTCTCTGGACACGTTCCAGCAAGTCAATATGTTTCCTAAACTGAGGGGCCCAGAACTGGACACAGTACTCAAGGTGTGGCCTAACCAGTGCTGAGCACAGGGGCACTATGACCTCCCTCCTCCTGATGGCCACACTATTCCTGATACAGGCCAGGATGCCATTGGCCTTCTTGGCCACCTGGGCACACTGCAGGCTCATGTTCAGCCTACTATCAAGCAGTACCCCCAGGTCCCTTTCTGCCTGGCTGCTCTCCAGCCACACTGACCCCAGCCTGTGGCACTGCATGGGGTTGCTGTGGCCAATGTGTAGAACCTGGTGCTTAGATATGTTAAATCTCATGCTATTGGACTCTGCCCATCTGTCCAGCCTGTCAAGGTCCCTCTGCAGAACTCTCCTGCCCTGTAACAGATCAACACCTGTCCCCAACTTGGTGTCATCTGCAAATTTACTGATGATGACTCAATCCCCTCATCCAGGTTTTCGATAAAGATATTAAAGTGCTGGGGCCCAGCACTGATCCTTCATCTTTCCCAGGGATGGACATGATACTGACTGATCTGTAGTTTTCTGGGTCCACCTTCTTACCCTTTTAGAAGACTGGAGTGACACTGGCTTTCCTCTAGTCCTCAAGAACCTTTCCCATTTCCTGTGATCTTTCAATGATGATCAAGAGTGTAGAGCAACATCAGCCAGCCTCTCTCAGAACTCATGGGTGCATCTTATTGGGGCCCATGGATTTATGTATGTTCACATTACTTATATGATCTCTAATCCAATCCTCAGTCACCAGTGGAGAGTCCTCCCTTTTCCAGGCTTTCTTTCTTAATTCCAGAGTCTGGGGTTCCTGAGGGCTGGTCCCAGCAGCAAAGACTGAAGCAAAGAAAACATTCAGTAACTCTGCTTCTCTGCATCCTCTGTTACCAGGGCTCCCACCTCGTTCAGTAGTGGGCCTACACGTTTACCATATATCTTTGTTTTTCAGTTTTATGGTAATCTTAGACACGGATAAAACTGGTATTTGCTGTTACGAACACACACAACTTAGTAATACACTGACAAACCCCTTGGCATATTCTGAGGCAAAATAATGTGGAACTATGTGGAACATGCAAGGACAGACAAGGTGAGCTTCTAATGTGACTAAATCACTTTGCATGAGATTCACAGATAGCACCTAGCCAGTAGGAAATATTCTGTTAAATAGTAAGTAAGGGACAAGCTACTACAGTTCTAGTTTGAGAAAGGCAGTAACAAAGCATCTGGACAGTTCTGCCTGGGCACCTGAAAAAACAAAAGTAAAAAAAATTAAAGAACTGGAAATCTCAGATGAGTGAAAAACTCTTTTTTATAAGGGAAGAAGATCTAAACTGGGTCAAACAACATACGGGAATAGATAAATAAATCTAAGCCTTCCTTTTTGCCACAAGTTGTTTCAAGGAATGGATACTGCATGCGCTTAACTTGCAGACGCTTGGACTTCACAATATGGGTAGTGTAGATGATATAGTTCATCCTAAAGTGATTTAATTGGGCAGAGGAAGATATGATAAAATAATGGAGTGAGAGATGCAGCTGAACTGTTCTGATGAAAACTTAGAGATTCAATTAACTGTTAGCCTTTTCTCCAGCACCAAGAACTCTCCTGATTTGAGTAGATCTACTAATATTTCTGGTTCAAAAATTAAACTGAATCAAAAAGCTGCACTTCAAAATAAAGCTTCTGGGCACTGTTTTTCCAGCTGGGAGAAAGAGTCATCAGCTGGTAACAGCCCAAAATAAATGAAAATAAGAAGATACAACAGAAAATTTTAAAATATCACTCATTTCTAGATAGGATGGGTTGTGGGCACATCTGTGAGAAAAAAATTCTAGTAGGTAGTTTTTCCACCCTAGTTGTGTGGCAAAGTCTTGCTATGAAAAGATACACTGTCACTTAATCTCAGACATATATCTTTCAGAATCAAAAATTACATCCTTCCTTCTGCTACACGGTGTACTATAGGAAAGATTTAATGATAGATACTTGGCTTCAGGAAATTCATGTTTTGTACTGAAACAGTTTAGAGCCAGACACTGCAGAAATTGCATGATAGAACTACAGAGAAATTGTCTTTGCGTCTAGTCTTGTTTTGTTGAAACTATAGCTATTACAGTATCACTGAAAATTTAACATCTTATGTAACAGCAATATGCCATACCTCAATAAGTACTTGCTGTACCAAACTGAGGCTCAGAAGGTGCATGACCTATCAAGCAAATACAGCAAAAACACATACACTATGCAAGAGTACACAATGTTTTTTTAATAAAAATACACACAGACCCTCACCCATACCCCAGAAGTTACACAGCAACTCATAAGACTGTTGGAAAAAAAGTGCTTTATCTACCAGAGTGTTGAAAAAGTCCTTATTTGTGTGACACACCTGCCAATTCTTTCTGCGAGAGCTGAAAGAATGTTCATGGTTCATCACATAGTTCTTTCAGAGGTTTCTTCCAGAATAAACTTGTTGGTTAAGGAATTCACATAGATGTGTCCATGATGATGCCCTTACTCATCTCTTTCTCTCATCTCAGTGAGATATTAAAGTGAATGATTCAATACATACAATGACTTGAGGCCTTGGTAAGATATTACTATGAACATTAAGATTATGTTGATGGGAGGTGAGAGCTGGTACAAAGACCTGTAAAAGTATTTACCTATGCTTCATATCAAGGGTTCATTTCACTTTATTTTTGTATTTTTTATATTATGGTCTTTAATTTCTGGAATGTGTACATTCAAGTAAATTTTACTGCTTTGGAAGATTGACAATGGAGTACATTTTTGGAAAGATAGTCATTCTATAACCAAACTTGCATTGCTTTTATTTAGTTGCTTTGTATAAATATTTCATCTTCCCTAGCAAATAAAAGTAGAACATAGCTTCCTTACATTCTCCTACATTCTTTACTACTATTCATGATGTGTGCATTACAATTACGAAAAATTAAAAGATACGTCTGCACTCAGGGAAAAAAGAAACAAACAAAAAACCCAACAAACTCAAACCCCAGAAACAGTATTCTCTAATGAGGAATCAAGCTCTCATTTGTGATGGACAAATGACACATGCTAACTTGAAGTGTATGACAACTAGGCAGCAACTAATCCCGTCAATCTGAGAGAAACACATGGTGCATTTTAAAGCACAGCAAAAACTCTTATACATCATCCATCAAAAGTTAGTTTTAATTTATTCTGTAGGATGCCATGGTTAATAAAAAACAAATTATTTTTTAATATCCTACAGCTTTGAGATGTGCCTAAAGCCTCACCAGAGACTTCACTTGATAATATGAAGTTCATGGTTTATTCAACCACAGCAGCTGTTGTAAACCTTAGGATGCCATTTATTTTCCAACTCTTGAAACAAATTTATAATCTGATTTTAAATGTAACACACTTTTAGCCCTCAGATCTGTAGCAAAATTGGTCAGTCTGACACTTTAGAAGATAGATAAAAAAAGGAGGGCAATATCTTCATGGCAATAAAGAAACAAAGTAAAAACAAATGGATTTTTTTAAAAACACTCTTATAAACTCTTCAATAAAGAGAGAGGGAAAAAATCCTCATGTCCTTGGTTTTTTTTGGCAGTCTGAGCCAAGTCAATAAAATCATAAAGGTCTAGTCCATGCAATGATACAATTAAGCTTCTCAGTGTTTGTTTGGATTGAGTAACAATACCTTTTCTCCAAATACTGTGGTCATATATTTTTAAATTTTACAAACTGATGCCAGATTGTGCCTTTTGTCTCATAGATCCACATCCCTATTATTTATGTCTGCCAAAATACCTTATTTCCCATGAATTATATGCTATTACCACATATTTTTCCAGCTTTAACCATTCCACAAGTATATCAGACTCAAATCCATGTCCATACTGCATGGGCCTCTGCCTCTAGACCTAAGACCTAAGCGCTTTTTGAAACTATTTCTAGAGGTTTTCTGCCACTGTAAAGGTTTCCCTGCTGTTAGCAAGATAGGTTTATGTTAAACCTCGATCATCTTCTTTGAGGTTTTTGAAAAATGTTAAAGGTATTTTAAGGAAACATCCTCTAAGATCATTTTAAAAGGGCAACCTTCCATAAATCCAAAAGGAAAGATTTAGTTGGACAAAAAAGATACCTTGTCTGAAATAATAAATGTTAGTTCATGACTAATAATCAAGGGTTAGCGCTAGGCCATCCACTAAACAAGTGACAGATGTTCTCTATTAATCTGTCTCTCTACCTAAAAGGTAGAGAAAAGGAATAAAGCAGAGAGGCTTTAGAACTGGAAAATAAAATTTAAAATACCTTAACTAAAATAGTAACAATAAAATTAAAAATATACCAATATACACAAAACCAATAACAATCATAACTTCTCTGATGGCACTTAGACACCATCACCACTGATGCTGTGGCAGAAATCCCAAACAGAATTAATCAGGAGACAGGAACCAGATTCAGGAGCTGGATTCTGGAACTAGGCTCAGGAGCACATGGATCAGTATCTAAGGCAGAACTGTCAGAGTTCTCTTTAGATGGTGGCCATTGAAGATGAGGAAGAACATGAGATCTTGACACTCAACTTTATATGAATATGACATATATGGAGTGCAATACCTTATTGATCAATTTAAGGTTGCCTGAACTATTTACTCTCCCCTGCAGGTATGGGGAGAGTATTTTACATTCTGCACCCCCATGTAGAACACAAGATTTAGCAGTGACCTGATCTGCATACCAGTTCTTGGTGCTAAGTATAAACATCAAGCATTATCACTACTAGAAGCAGACACTGTCTTCAAAACCATGCTGTTAACTTCAGAAAACGCAGTTAATTAGAAAAGACTGTACTGAAAACTGAAATCACTAAACAGAGTTAGTTCTATTCTAATTCAAAACAGGACATTAATGTTTTATGTCATAATTTGGAGCCAGTGAAACAAGTAACATTCTATGAGCAGTCATAGTAATACTTATGCATACCCATTACTATATAGTGAATGATGCACAATTTATCATTCTTTGAAGTCTAAAACTGATCTAAAAGATCAGTTACATCAATTCAAAAATAATAAACTTTTATGTATTCATCAACTAATTTATTGTGTTTAAATATCCTGTTTATTCTAAGTAAATGAACATTGTAACAGGCACAAATAAGTAGTTGCCAGGGCTTGTAGGAAGGCAACATGGAAGGCCAAAGCCCTCTTAGAACTTAAACTGGCAAAGGAAGTAAAAGAGAACAAGAAGGCCTTCTTCAAATATATCAATAGGAAAAGGAGTAATAGGAAAAGTGTGGGCCCACTGCTGAACAAGGAGAGAGCTCTGATATCTGAGGATGCCAAGAAAGCAGAGTTGCTAAATACCTTTTTTGCTTCAGTCTTTACTCCTAAGATTGAACTCCCCTATGAATTCAGACCCTGCATGAAGTAGAAGACCGAGAAAGGGAAGACTCTCCCTAGTCAATGAAGACTGGGTAGGGATTAGTTACACAAACTGAATATACACAAGTCCCTGTTATTCCCTGTAGAGATGCTATTGTCATCCAGAAAAAATGGAAAAAAAATAGAAGGAAACAATAGGAAAAAGGTGAAACTGTTCATGCTGTTTGATCTAGTCCTCTCTGTGGCCACAGTCTATACAAGAGTCTACACTCACATCATTAACAATCTCATTATGTGTGTATGTATATGTGTGGGTTTGTCTGTGTATGCATGACCACATCTGGAGTATTGTGTCCAGTTCTGGGCTCCCCAGTTCAAGAAGAACAGGAATATATCAGAAAGAGTGCAACAGAGGGCTACAAAGATGATTAAGGGACTAGAACATGTGTCATATGAGGAAAGGCTGAAAACCCTGGGGCTGTTTAGTCTGGAGAACAGAAGGCTGAGAGGGGATCTGATTAATATTTGTAAATGCCTAGAACGTGGATGTCAAGAAGAAGGGGACAGTCTCTTTCAGTGGTGCCCTGTGATAGGAGGAGGGGCAAATGCACATTATTGGCTCACGTCCAGCTTCTCATCCACCAGTGCCCCCAAGTCCTTTTATGCAGCTCTGCTCTCAATTTATCATCCTCTAGCCTGTATTGAGGATTTCCCAGACATAGCTTCAGGTCCTCGCACTTTGATTACTGAGCCCCATGAGATTCTCCTCAGCCCACCACTCCAGCCTGTCCAGGCCCCTCCATATGGCATCCTGTCCTTCAGGCTTATCAGCTGTAGCACTTAGATGGTGTCATCTGCAAACTTGCTGAGGGTGCACTGAATCTCACTGTCAATATCATGATGAGGATATTGAACAGCACTGATCCCAGTACAGATCCCTGAGGAACACCACTTGTTACCCATCTTCATCTGGACATTGATCCATCAACCATTACCCTTTCTATGCTATCATCCAACCAATTCCTTATTCCTGGACAGTCCACACATCAAATTCATATCTCTCCAGTTAGAGAGAAAGATGTTGTGGGGGACTGTTTCAAAGACTTTCCAGAAGTACAGATAGATCTCTTGCTCTTCCCTCATCCTCTTATGTAGTTGCACCATCAAAGAAAGCCACTAGGTTGGTTAAGCAGCAGCTGCCCTTAGTGAAGCCATGCTGGCTGTCTCAAATCACCTGCCTAAACCATGAACTACAGTATTTCTGAAATACATCATATATCTTTGTTTAAAAGATACTGGCAAGTTTTAGTGGTATTCATTATTTTTAAAATAAATAAATAAACACCTCATTGCTATTACCTTATGATGCTCTCAAAATGAAATTTACTTTTTAGTAATCATCTTGGAAGTGTTTCGTTGTAACTAACAATGCTATTTTACACAGTTGGACTTGGTTCTAGGACAACTTCTTTAACAGTTATCTTTTCATGGCTTCCACACCCCCAAAATAAAAGTGGTTAGTCAAATACCATTCAAAGAACATTCTCTCAAAGTTAATTGTTAACAAATTTTCTCACATTTAAGTTTTATGCTTATTACTTTTTTTGTAGGGGTTACACCAAATGTCAAGAAAAAAACAATGAGACAAAATCAACTTGAAGATGCAGACATATCATTGCCATTGCAGTAAAAAGGCCTGTATGCATATCTAAGAGCAGAATTTGACTCAGCCTTCCAACAGTATGAATTTTCATGGACAACAGAAAGTAAAGCAGAAGCTGCCACTCCTTTTCCATGTTCCTCTCATTAAGTAAGAGTGAAATTCTGTGAAGAAACACAAGCCCTATGATTGGAACACAAGCCCTATGAGGAAAGGCTGAGGGAGCTGGAGTTGCTTAGCCTGGAGAAGAGGAGACTCACGCGTGACTTTATTGCTCTCTACAACTACCTGAAGGGAGGTTGTAGCCAGGCAGAGGTTGGTCTCTTCTCCCAGGCAGCCAGTACCAGAACAAGAGGACACAGTCTCAGGCTGCACCAGGGCAGGTTTAGGCTGAATCTTAGGAAGAAGTTCTATACAGAGAGAGTGATTGCCCATTGGAATCAGCTGCCCGTGGAGGTGGTGGAGTCACCTTCATTGGAGGTGTTCAAGAAGAGGCTTGATGGGTGCTTGGTGCCACGGTTTAGTTGTTTAGTTTCATAGTTTCATAGTTTCAGTTAGGGTTGGAAGGGACCACAAGGATCATCTAGTTTCAACCCCCCTGCCATGGGCAGGGACACTCTACCCTAGATCAGGCTGGACAGAGCCTCATCCAGCCTGGTCTTAAACACCTCAAGGGACGGGGCCTCAACCACCTCCCTGGACAACCCATTCCAGGCCTTCACCACCCTCACGGTGGTGTTGTTTAGGTGGGTTGTATTGTATTGTATTGTATTGTATTGTATTTAGGTGGGTTGGATTGGTTGATGGGTTGGACGCGATGATCTTGAAGGTCTCTTCCAACCTGGTGGTGTATTGTATTGTATTGTATTGTAATTAGGGTTTCACAGTAAAGTTAGGGGTTCCATGCTTCCCTGTTAGGGTTGTTATACACTTCCCTAAGCATCTGTTGCTGGACTGTGTTAGAGATCTGGACAACCTAAACATTTGGTCTGAAGCAGTGAAGTAATTCTATTATTCTTATGGATAAGTACTCTGGGGGCAGGAGTTGATCTGCTGGAGGGCAGAGAGGCTTTGCAGAGGGACCTCGACAGGCTGGACAGATGGGCAGAGTCCAACGGCATGAGATTTAACACATCCAAGTGCCGGGTTCTGCACATTGGCCACAGCAACCCCATGCAGTGCTACAGGCTGGGGTCAGAGTGGTTGGAGAGCGGCCAGGCAGAGAGGGACCTGGGGGTGCTGGTTGATTGTAGGTTGAACATGAGCCTGCAGTGTGCCCAGGCAGCCAAGAAGGCCAATGGCATCCTAGCCTGCATCAGAAACAGTGTGGCCAGCAGGAGCAGGGAGGTCATTCTGCCCCTGTACACTGCACTGGTTAGGCCGCACCTTGAGTACTGTGTCCAGTTCTGGGCCCCTCAGTTTAGGAAGGATGTTGTCTTACTGGAGCGTGTCCAGAGAAGGGCAACAAAGTTGGTGAGGGGTTTGGAAGACAAGCCCTATGAGGAGAGGCTGAGGGAGCTGGGGTTGCTTAGCCTGGAGAAGAGGAGACTGAGGGGTGACCTTATTGCTCTCTACAACTACCTGAAGGGAGGTTGTAGCCAGGCGGAGGTTGGTCTCTTCTCCCAGGCAGCCAGTACCAGAACAAGAGGACACAGTCTCAGGCTGCACCAGGGCAGGTTTAGACTTGAAGTTAGGAAGAAGTTCTATACTGAGAGAGTGATTGCCCACTGGAATCAGCTGCCTGTGGAAGTGGTGGAGTCACCTTCATTGGAGGTATTCAAGAAGAGGCTTGATGGGGTGCTTGGTGCCAGGGTTTAGGTTTTTTTAGTTGTTTAGGTGGGTGTATTGTACTGTATGTACTGTATTGTACTCTTTTGTACTGTATTGTACTGTATGGTACTGTATTGTATTTTAGGTGGGTTGGATTGGTTGATGGGTTGGACGTGATGATCTTGAAGGTCTCTTCCAACCTGTTGTATTGTATTATTATTATTATTGTATTATTAAGTGCAGTCTGTTTATTGTGCCACTGACTTCATATGAGAATGGCTGAAATGGAAGAGTGCATCGTCAGATGTTATTATACAGGACTGATGAGGGAATTCGGGAGGAACTAAGGCCCATTCAATTGCATTTAGAAGGCGAAGGAGCATAGAACATTGTCTATGAAGCTAGCCAAAATGACTCAGAAGATAAAGTTGTCTACTATGTATCACTTGTTCTGAAAACAAATGAATTCTGCTACGGCATAGAATTTTATTACTCCCAGACACAGACTATACAAAGCAAATAGGATTGTTTTCAAATGGCTTAATTTCTGTATGACTCTCAGACATTTAATCTACTGGTCACACATTTACAATATTTAAGTTTGGATCTGTTTACAGAGCTTTGATGTACTTTTCCACAATATTACTCCCTGCTCTATAATTAACCTTTCATTAGCAATAGCAATTAAATTAACAAGCTGAACTATATAGTATTTCATGCTAAACCTGAAGCTGTTGACTTTGTTTCATTTTGAATATACCAAAGGTACTGAAATTTAGTTTTTCCCCCATAATATTTTATTAAAATAATTACAGGCATCTTTTAAAAAGTACAGTCTTGAATCTAAATTAACTTTTAATTTGAACAATTTATTTTGTCAATATATTGCAGATGTTGAAACTCACCATGAACATAAAACATTTAAGGAATTAAATGGATAACAATTTTGATTAATTCCTGAGATGACATTAAACTGATTCTTCTTTAAAACATCTGTTAAATACCCTGCTAGCTTTTGTATAATCCTTTATAATTTCTGATTCTTTTCTTTCCTTTTAGCCCTCTTAATACTCAGCTTTTCATGGAGAATTGTTCAAATGTCTGTTATAAATAGTGTATCCTATATCTGTACAGCAAGTTTATTTGGTGGAAGAAAGAAAATGTCACTCCAGTCTTCAAAAAAGGCAAGGAGGACCCAGGCAACTACAGACCAGTCAGCCTCACCTTCATCCCTGCATACATGATTGAGCAGCTCATGATGGAGGTCATCTCTAACCACATGGAAGACAAGAAGGTTATCAAGAGTAACCAACATGGATTGACCAAGGGGACATCCTGCCTGACTAATCTGATAGTCTTCTATGAAAACATGAGCAAATGGGTAGATAAGGGAAGAACAGTGGATGTCATATACCTTGACTTCAGTAAGGCTTTTGATACTGTCTCACATAATATGGCTGTGCTGCCATCCAACAAGATCTGGACAGGCTGGAGAGCTGGGTGTAGGCAAACCTCATGAGTTCAACAAAGACAAGTGCAGAATTCTGCATCTGGGGAGGAATAACAACAGGCACCAGTACAGGTTAGGGGTACCCTGCTGGAAAGTAGCTCCATGGAGATAGACCTTGAAATCCTAGTGGACAGCAAGTTCTCCATGGAACAGCAATGTGCCCTTGTGGCCAAAACAGCCAATGGTATCCTGGGGCGCATCATGAAAAGTGTGGCCAGGAGGTCTAGGGAGGTCCTTCTCTCCCTCTACTCTGCCCTGGTGAGACCATGCCTGGAATACTGGCCCAGTTTTGGGCTCCCCAGTTCAAGAGAGACAGAGAGAATCCAACAGAGAGCCATGAGGATGGTGAGGGGATCTGAGCACCTCCCTACGAAGAGAGACTGAGATCCTGGGACTGTTTAGTCTTGAGAAGAGAAAACTGAGAGGGAATCTCATCAATATATAAAAATATCTGAGGGGTAGGTGTCAAGTGGAGGGAGCAAAGTGACAGGTGAACAACAGGTTCAAGCTTGAACATGAAAGATTTTACCTCAACATGAGGAGAAACTTCTTTACAGTGAGAGTGACAGAGCACCAAAACAGGCTGTCCAGGGAGTTTGCAGATTCTCCTTCTCTGGACACATTCAAAACCCATCTGGATGCATCCCTGTGTGGCCTACCCTGATGATCTCTTGAGGTCCCTTCCAACCTCTAATGTACTGTGATACTGTGTGATACTGCTGACTATTCTGTTCTGCCACATTAGATAACAATTCTTCCTTCTTATAGAAGTCTTTAATTGAAATCTGCTTCATCTTATATTGCCTCAGTTGTAATTTTATTTAGTTTTTGATAAAATTGATAAGCTGGAAATATAAAATATTAATATGATTTATTAAATAACAATATTTTTTTTTCTGAGCCAATTTGATGCAGGTTCATTTGCTCAGTCAATGATAGGTTAATTACACATAATAGGATGCTAATAAACAGTGGAACAACAGTCTAGGAAAATCAGAGCTTGGAATACAGAGGAACAAACTGGAAACTTCTTATAAGTGTGAAAACAAACGGCAATGCTGCCCCAGGTGGCGAGATGATCTACTCGGGTTCACAACAGAGCTAATCAACAGGTAAATAAGATATAAACCTTATGAATGACCAGGTAAATTAGTGTAAGTTACTCACAAACTGCCAAGATGTTAACTACCAAAACCTTTGCTGGATGAAGCAATGCTATGAGTTTGTATTTGTAATCCAAAGGGCAGGAATGATCCATAAGGTAGTATCCAAATTAGAGGAAGTGAGAGAGTGCACTGCTGTGATGGAGACCTAAACACAATGCTGCTAGGAAAAATAAAGCTAATTGCCCTGAAGATAGGAGCATGAAGTAGACGCTTGTCACTGCCTTGAATCACATTAATGAAAGGGGAGTTGGGGCGGGGGGGGGGGGGGGGGGGTGCAGAGGAGAAGACAAGAGAAATAAGAGAGAGATAAGAGAAAAAAACATGTGGGCTCTTGAAATCCTTCCCTATAAATTCCCTTTCTGAAAACTGTATGGCCCAATGGCACATTAGCTATTCAAATCCCACCAATCAGTTCAAAACATTGTCTGGCAGGGAAAACTGCACACACTTTCTCAAATAGGCTCTGACACGTGCAGTTGCCTCTTTGAAATGTGAGACTTGGGGGTCCAGCTTCCACCCCCTCCAGGGAGCCTTAACGGCACCTTGACCATGATCCTTATACACTGATTGACTGAGCTATCTGCTGCTATTCAGTAAGATCCCAAAAGTACAACGTGTGGTTCTCTGAAAAGAGCAGTCTAATGCTCATAAAACCCCCCCCCCCCAAAAAAAAAAGGAAAAAAAAAAAAAAAAAAAAAAACCCAAAAAAAAACCAACAACCAAACTAAACCAAAAAACAAACCCAAACCACAAACCCAACACCAAAAAACCCCAAATTTTAGGAGTTTCTAGGAAAGGCACAAAAAAAAAAAGAAAAGCCACAGAAAATTCATGCTTACTACTTCATCTTTTCTACTTTAATTGTACGGTTGTGTCCTTCCATTTCAGAAAGGATGTAATGAAACAGAAATATTCAGAGAGAAGAAAAGGGATCACCAAATAAGAATTTGGAGGCACTTAGAAATAAGAATCTTTAGACAGGAAAAGTGAAAATCAGAGAGAGAGAGATGACAATAACAACGATGGAAGGTACAAATTCATGAATGGCAGAAATAAAGCAAACAGTGAATGTCTGATCATGTCTTTACTTTTCAAGAACTATAGGTACCTTTGACCTGACTTTACTCTGCTGTGGTCTCATGCAGAATCTTTAGCCTTTCCACATCGAGGGAAAAAAAAAAAAAAGTGGCCTTAATTTCTATCTTGTGTACTCTATGTGGAAGTAATTTGCACTAGGTAGAGGTAACTTACAGAGTACAGCAGGGTCTGACATTCATGAACACCTAATTGTCCTGTACATGCTGCATAATGGCATTGTAGATCACAGAAACACAGAATAATTAAGGTTGGAAAAGATCTTTAACATCATGAAGTGCAACCATAACCCAACTATGATGACCGCTAAACTATATCCTGAAGCTTCACATACACATTTGTTAAACACCTTCAGGCTCTGACCAGCCTGTTCCAATGCCTTGCCACTCTCTCAGTAAATAACTTTTTATTAATATCCACTCACTAGTTACCTGGGAGAAGAGACCAGCACCAGCCTCACTATGACCTCCTCTTAGGTAGTTGTAGAGAACAATAATATCTCCCCTTAGCCTTCACTTCTCCAGACTAAACAACCTCAGTTCCCTCAGCTGCTCCTTGTATGACATGTCCTCCAAACCCCTCATCAGCCTTGCACTTCTCTGAATATGCTCCAGGACCTCAATGTACTCAAGCTGTGACCTCACTAGGGCTGAGTACAGAGACCCTGCACTGTGACCTTCCCTTGAACCAAGCTCAGACTGTGAGGATTTCAGCTCACTAAATACGGGTGACTATGTTTCTACTATAGTCAGTGAAAATCTGCTAAGTACAGTAGACGGAATTCAGGCATATTTATTGTACTCTAAGACAGACTTCTTATCTGAATGTTTTTTGTTACTTGAATATCCTTTTGGACTTATCCACTATACATATTCTGGAAATAATTTATAGATTTAGAGAGTATATCAGATTAATTTGAAAGAATATAGGAAAAACTTCTGAAACACACATGAAGAGATTCTCTTAATTCTGGATCCAACACTTAACTGCTAGCATATGACTTAACCTGTATAACATATACAGGTGCTGACTGTCTGAAATAAAGCAATCTTTTTTTATTCTTCAGAGTATCACAGTATCGCCAAGGATGGAAGAGACCTCAAAGATCGAGTCCAACCTGTCACCCAGACCCCATGACTAGACCATGGCATCAAGCGCCACGTCCAATCCCCTCTTGAAACACCTCAAGGGACGGTGACTCCACCACCTCCCCGGGCAGCCCATTACAATGGCGAATGACTCTCTCAGTGAAGAATTTTCTCCTCACTCGAGCCTAAACTTCCCTTGGTGCAGATTGAGACTGTGTCCCTTGTTCTGGTGCTGGTTGCTAGAGAGAAGAGACCAACCCCTCCTGGCTACAACACACATTTCAGGTAGTTGTAGAGAGCAATGAGGTCTCCCCTGAGCCTCCTCTTCTCCAGGCTAAACAATCCCAGCTCCTTCAGCCTCTCCTCATAGGGCTGTGCTCAAGGCCTCTCCCCAGCCATGTTGCCCTTCTCTGGACATGTTCAAGTGTCTTGATGTCCTTCTTAAACGGGGGAGCCAGAACTGGACACAGTACTCAAGGTGTGGCCTAACCATGCAGAGTACAGGGGCACAATGACCTCCCTGCTCCTGCTGGCCACAACTATCCCAATGCAGGCAGGATGCCATTGGCCTTCTTGGCCACCTGGGCACACTGCGGCTCATGTTTAGGCAGCTGTTGATCAGCACCCCCAGGCCCTCTCTTTTTGGCAGTTCTCCAGCACTCTGACCCCAGCCTGTGGCTCTGCATGGGGTTGCTGTGGCCAAAGTGCAGCACCCGGCACTTGAATTTGTTGAATGTCATCATGTTGGACTCCGCCCATCTGTCCGTCAGTCAAGGTCTCTCTGCAGAGCCTTCTGCCCTCTAACTGACCAACATCTGCTCCCAACTTGGTGCCATCTGCAATTTGCTGATGACTGTCTCAATCCCCTCATCAGATCATCAATATCAAAGAGGATGGGGCCCAGCACTGAATCCCTGGGGGACACCACTGGTGACTGGCTCCAGCTGGAGGTGGCATCATTCACACCACTTCTGGGCTCAGCCCTCCAGCCTTCCTAACCCAGCACAGAGTGCTGCTGTCCAAACCACGAGGTGACAGGGCCAGCAGTTTGCTGTGGGGGATGGTGTCAAAGGCCTTGCTGAGTCCAGGTAGACTACATCCACAGGCATCCCCACATCCACCAGGCAGGTCACCTGATCATAGAAGGAGGTCAGATTGGAGATGCAGGACATGCCCTTCCTAAATCCATATTAGCTGGACCTGAGCCTTGGGCCATCCTTCAAGTGCCCAGTTATTGCCACCAAGAAAATCTGCTCATCATTTTCCCTGGCACTGAGGTCAGGCTGACTGGCCTGTAATATCCACTTTCCTCCATCTGCCTTCTTGTGGATGGGGGATCACATTGGCCAGTTCCCAGTCATCTGGGACCTCTCCAGTCAGCCAGGACTGGTGGAAAAATGATGGAGATCAATCATTTATTACTTAATATTTCTTTTGCTTTTCAATGTGGACATGGAGAATTATTTAGCAGAATAAAACAAAACCAAAACAAACTATATTGCTTACCATGCCAAGATTTATTCATGACAATAGGGGGTTAGTTGTTAGCTAGATAAAAACAGTACTGAGAAACCTTACTTTGCAAATTGGAATTTTTTTAAATGTTGAGTTTCACATGAACCATTAAGGTAACTGTGACTATTTTCTCTCATTTCTTCGTACAGTGCCATGACTTTTATAAGGGCCTTTGTTTCTGAAATGTTAGAGTAAATTTTAAACTGGAACATTTTTTATGCTCTGGTCTGCTTAGGTTCTCACAGTGTCTAATTTCTAATGCACGATTTCCACTAATTCTGGTACTCTGAAGTGAATATAAGACTGTAAGAGTTATTTCCTTTTTTTCCCATTCAGTAATAGTCTTTCATGTTACCTGAAGTCATTCTGACCTCTCAAAAACCCAGACAATTCAAGCTGAAGAACTTATTTTTTTATGTAAGTAATGGTGTCAACCAAGGGGGAAAAATGAACCTAAACAAACCAACCACCAACAAACAGCAGTACCAAAACAAAGAAAAAAAAACCATGTAATTTTGACAGAATTATAATCAGGTACACTGCATGCACAAATGCATTGTGTCTGTCATTGTCTCTCAGCAAGAGGCCAATCTCTGCTGAAGGCTGGCGAAGTAAAGGAACTGTAGTTTGACTCAGTATTTCTTGCTCCTCTGTTGACCTTTTCTGTTAAAACTGTTCAGGTTTTAAAATATATAGGATTACTTATATTTCCAGGATTTAGTCTTTGTAAAATACAGCTATAGTGCTTTCTCCAAGCATTATTCTGTGAGTTGGAAGTTGTTTCTGTGAATTATTCTAACTGAACTCCACCTCTTTCCAGGTAAGAACAAATAGTGTGTGGAAGGTCTCAACTGCTTGGTTACTGTCTATGAGAAAAGGCAAAACAAATTAAATAACAACTTCATTTTTCAGACCTTGTCTGTGCCATGGAGATTTCATATTGTCAGTATTTTTTGCTTTCCTTTCTCCTGTCTCTTTCAACAAGGTGAGTGTTGTCTCTTATTTTTCAGATTACCAAGTGATGGACTTTTGTACCTCAGAAAATGTCTTCTTAGAAACAGCATGAAGTTTAGCTATGAGTAGAAGGTCAGGGTCTGTTATCTCTTTGATAAAGCCATCCTTGACCTTTTTAAAGTCATTCCTCCAAGAATCTGTTCTGAGGTTGTGATCTGCAAACTGAAAAATCCATTTCACTGGAATGATTTCTCTCTAGTTTCTGACTACTTTCTCTAGTTTCTGACTGCTTATAAATCCTCTTGTGGCACTACTATTGATTAGTATGTCAATAAGTATTTTGCCTGAATATCATTCAGAGTCTAATTGTCAATGATAGCATGTGAAAAGATATTACAGAACAGAATGGAATTTATGCTGTGTTTAGACTGACGAGATTTCTCATCAACTTGAATCCTATAGTTCAGACAGGTGAAAGCCTACACCAAAATCATACAGCTAACCAGTACAGTATGGCATTTTTACTAGTATTTTCACTCAGGACAGATGATCAATTGGGAGTGGGGTAGGTGGTATGTAGATACAGGGTGTTAATACAGAAACAAATGTGAAATTATTCTAGAGGTAAAAACATTTGCATTTTTATTGCTTTTTATTGCCATTAGAAATATGTATATATATATTACAGCTATATCTCAAAAGTGACCTCTGGAATTGATTTTCAAAATATTAATTGAGCTCAGTATAGAACTTGCTATTACTTTGTTTCTCTTTAGTAAGCTAAAAGGAGTAATAAATAAGTAATTCTTTCCAGGTTTTACAGAATTTAACATATAATTCTTTCAGCACTTTTTCAAATTCCATGTTTTGTGTGTAACATAATTCCAGACTAGATTTTTCTTCAGTCATAACATTTTAGGGATTTGAGGGTCTCATAAATAAATGGAGTTGTAGACCTGAAACTCATTGTCACAGAAATCATTCAGTGTCTCTACCCTTGATCAATAGTTAATAAAGGCATTTAAACTGACAGATTTTTTAATCTTCTAACTATGTTACACAATTAATATAGAGATTTCCTCACCTTGATAATGACATAGTATTCACAATGTATTAGAAATTTGTGTAGACCAGTGAATTACTAGGACTACTGTTAAAAAATTTTACCTGTAATAAGAATGGGAGATACTGATAGATACTTACTGATGCTTAACTGACATTTGCAGTGTAGTGATAATATTTTGAGTAGTCTTGCAAGCAATAATTCTTGACTAGCTCATGTAAATTAGAACTGGAAATGCTGCTTCTGTAACTTATTTTATACCACTGAGAGAACTGCAGCGGTAAATTTTCCATCTCAGTAATACGTATGACAAAAGAAATACCAACTCTGAAGTCCCCTGTTGGAACACTTGTGGATAGACATGCCACAATATAAACACATACCTTAAAATATGAAAAAGCTCCAATTCAAGGAAACAGAGCCGCAAAGATGATTAAGAGAGTGGAACATCTCCCTTATGAGGAAAGGCTGAGGGAGATGAGTCTCTTTAGCTTGGAGAAGAGGGGAATGAGGGGTGACCTCATTAATGTTTATAAGTGTTGGGAGTATGGAACCAAGCTCTTCTTAAATGAGATTCAATGATAGGACAAGGGGAAACAGGTGTAAGATGGAGATGATACTCTGGAGAAAGGTGGTGTTCCAGAACACATCTAGTTCATCGATGATATCATCATCTGGGGTAAAATTGCTGAAGAAGTCTTTGAGAAAGGTAACAAAATCATTGACATTCTCTTGAAAGCCATTAAATGAGAGAAGATGAAAAGACCTGCCAGGGAGATACAGTATCTGGGAGTGCAGTGGCAGGATGCTCACTGTCACATTCCAGTGGATGTGGTAAACAGAGTCTCTACCATGACAAATCCCATGAACAAGCAAGAAACTCTACCATTTCTTGGGGATAGTGGGATTTTGGAGACTGCACATTCCTGGATACAGTCAGATTGTGGAACCTCTGCATGATGCGTCTCAAAAGAGAAACAGTTTCCAGTGGGGAATCAAAGAACAAGCAGCCTTTGACCAGATAAAACAAGAAGTAGTCCAAGCAATGGGTCTGGGACCTGTCCAAGATGGTCCAGACACTAAGAACATTTTGTACACAGCTGCAAGTGGCAATGGTCCAACCTGGTGCTTGTGGCAAAGAGCTCCAGGTAAGACATGTGGACCTCCTCTCGGTTTCTGGAGTTGAGGTTACAGAGGTTCAGAGTAAAATTATACTCCAACAGAGAGAAATAGATTCTAGCTGCCTATGAAGGAGTAAAAGCTGCTTCTGAAGTAATTGGGACTGAGTCGCAACTTCTCTTAGCTCCCAGATTACCAGTTTTGAATTGGATGTTCAAAGGTAGAGGTTCTACACCACATCATGCCACAGATGCCACGTGGTCCAAGTGGATGGCTCTGATAACACAGAGAGCTCGAATGGGAAATCTTGAAAGATCTGGTCTGGTGGAGATGATCACAAGTTTTCCTGAAGGCACTAACTGTAGTAAACCTCCAGAGGAGAGAATAACTTTTGCTGAGGAGGCTTCCCCTTACAGTGACCTTTCTGATGATGAAAAGAAATACGCTTTTTTTCACAGGCGGTTCCTGTCATCTTGTTGGGAACAAGCTGAGGTGGAATTCAGCAGTGTAGAGTCCAACATGCTAAGTTGCAGAGGCAAAGGATGGAGAAGGAGAATCCAGTCAATTTGCAGAGGTAAAAGCTGTCCAGCTAGCTCTTGACGTAGCTGAACATGAGAGATGGCCAAAGCATTATCTCTACACTGACTCATGGATGGTAGCCAATGCTCTGTGGGGTCGGCTAAAGGACTGGAAAAAGAATGGTTGGCAGAGAAAAGGAAAGCCTATATGGGCAGCTGACCTGTGGCAGGACATTGCTGATCGAATCGAGAGAATTCCAGTGAAGGTGAGACACATTGATGCTCACATTCCTGAGAGCAAAGCTACTGAGAAGCAGCAACGCAACCATCAGGCAGATCTAGCTGCAAGAGTTTCTCAAGTAGACACAGACTGATTTTGATCTTCACTGGAAACCCGAAGGTGAGATTTTCTTAGCTTGGTGGTCTCACGATTCGTCAGGACATCAAGGCAAAGATGCAATTTACTAGTGGGCTCGTGACAGATCCATAGACATTTCCATGGCTGCTATCACACAAGTCATCCATGACTGTGACATTTGTGCCACTGTTAAGCAGGCAAAGCGAATTAAGCCCTTGTGGTATGGAGACATATGGTCCAAGTACAAGTATGGTCAGGGGTTGACTATATCACTCTACCATGTTCTTGTTCTGGTAAGCAATATGTGCTTACTCTGGTAGAGGCAAACACTGGATGGTTGGAAACTTATCCAGTTCCACATGCAACCTCACGCAACACCACTCTTGCTCTGGAAAGACAAATCCTGTGGAGGCACAGAACTCCAGAGAGGATTGAGTCAGACAATAGAAACCATTTCAGAAACAATCTTGTGAAAAACTGGGCCAAAGAGCATGGCATTGAGTGGATATTCCACATTCCCTACTACGCACTAGCTGCAGGGAAGATTGAACTCTACAACAGTTTGCTGAAGACCACCTGCACATTCAGACCTGCTACAGAAAGTAGAAGGTGATAGAGTTCCTGTTGTTAGAGAAAAGAATCTGTTAGACAAAACTCTTTGGTTATTTTCTCCTTCAGGAGAGGCCAAAGCTGTCCAAAGGGTAGTTTCTGCTGAAGGTCCTGGTCACACTTACTGGGTAATGCAAGAGAATGGTGAAATTCAATGTATTCCAAAAAGAAATCTAACTTTAGCTGAGAGAGTTTAACTTCAGAGTGTTGTACAGGTACAACATCGTACCCAAAGGAAAAATCTATGAGGAATCTATGGTGCATGAACCCTAAGAACCCTGAGAGCTCTGAGTCAAGAGGGTGGTCCCTGTTCCTTTACTTCATTTTGTCTGCAGAGGGACAAACTCTTTTCTGCTTTCTGGGGTATTTTTCTCTTGTTTCCTGGTTTTCTTGGACTTTTGAATCATCTACATCTGAGGACAGCCAGAATGGACTGTGAACTTTATTTACTCATTGTAGATACGGTTTTAGAGTAGAGTAGATGGATAGTATTTACAATGAATTGTTTAGAAGGGGTGTATGTGGCAGTGTATGTAAGCTATGCCTTTAAAAGTAGCTGCACATTTTCAAGCAGAAGAGTGGAAAAGTATAAACAAATCACAGTTGGGTGTAAAAAGGAGAACAAAAGATTATTCTGCATGAATTTCATTGGCCAGATGTGAGATGTACCCTTAGCACAGTATATTTCCCACATCATTCCTTTCCTTTCTTCTGGCTGCCTGGCTGCTTCACTGGAAAGGATCTTATCTAATGACCTTGAGATAAGCGCACTAACTCTCTAACATCTCTGTCTCTTTTCTTCTAATTAAACAGAGGAAGGGGCAAGGAGGGGGTGAGGTTAGGGGGGTTCCCATGTTGATTTCTCCCTGTAAATACCTGTATAATATTGCAAATACTGTATACTTGTACATAATCATTGCATTCCATTCTAGAATGTAGTTGTGCTTGTAAATACAGCTTCCATTTGCTTTCCCCGACTGAGTAAGCCAAGTTTTTGTTAATGTGGTGGTAAAGTCCAAACCATTACAGACTCACTCAATCTGTAGAAGTATTCTCAGATGGCATCCTAACCCAGGGAGAGAAGGTTTGCCTATCAGGCATGACTACCTTAGTCTATCTGCAGAAGCAGCACAGTTAAATACACTTGGGGGGCGCACTGGGGGGAAGGGCAACAGCATAAAATGTCTTCTTTTAGTCTATTGTCAGAAGAAGCACAGTGAACTACAAAGGGGAAAACACAACTTTAAAAAAAAAAAAATAAAAGAAAAACCTAGTGCTACCCAACTCCTTCCCATCTCGCTGCCATGCCTGCAGAAAACAGCCAACATCCAAAAACCCAGAACTCAGAAACAGCAACCAGGACAGGAAGACTCCCATGTTGCAATCTGCACTTCAAGCTCCATAATACTTTGCTCCAGTTAGCACTTTCATTTTTTTGAGGCTGCCATGACTGAAGCACAGTATGAGTAACAACAGCAGGTTCAACTCAATCCATACAGGTACGGCTACAGATCTGATTTTAGTAATGTGGCTTCGTTTGGATTACAAAAAACTATACTACTGTCTCTAGAATTCTCCAGTTTAAATTCCCAGTGTCTGACAAGATAATGGCTGGTGTGTATAAAATTGTGCACTAAACAAATATATGAGCTTACAAGTATGCCTTGGCTTTGTAAATTATGTAAATTTTTTGAAACCTATTCTTAGTTTCATAGTTTCATAGTTTCAGTTAGGGTTGGA
>CM037631.1:80492797-80512409 GCA_015227895.2 Colaptes auratus | reverse complement strand
TGCCTGGGAAGGTGGTGGAGTCACCATCATTAGAGTGTTCGGAGAAGACTTGATAGGGTGCTTGGTTGCATGGTTTAGGTGATTATGTGTTGGATGTAGGTTGGACATGATGATCTTGAAGGTCTCTTCCACCTGGTCTGTCTATTCTATTCTATTCTATTCTATTCTATTCTATTCTATTCTATTCTATCTTTCTATCTTTACTATTATTTATCTTACTTGTTATTCCTTGTGAGTCAGTCCCTTTCTAAATGCTTTTTAACTTCTTTATGAATTTTGAATATGTTTTGCAGCACAAGGTCCCCTCATGATTGATTTGGAGACTGTGATCATATACCATAAGCGTGAAGTGCATGCAGCTTCTAATATAATATAAATGAAACAAAAAAACCCCATTCTCATAAAATAATTAAATTCCAGCTTAACAGAGAAATCCATCACTCTAGAAGGCATACAAACATTTTTAGATCAAACAATATTTTAAATAAAAACCCACAAAAACCAAGCAAACCCCCCCTCAAACAGTAAACAACTGTCTTGAAACCCAATCCTTCTCAAAAAATAATAGTTAAAATCATGTTCTTTGCTTATTTCTGGTTTGTTTTTTGTTTTATTGGTTTTGTGGGGTTTTCTTTGTTTAGGTTTGCTTTTGGGTTTGGTTGGGTTTTTTTTTTGTTTTGGTGGTTTTTTTTTTTTGGTGGGTGGGTCTTTTTGGTTGGTTGTTTTGTTTTGGAGTTTTTTTTTGTGGTGTTTTTTGTTTGCTTGCTTACTTGTTTGTTTGTTTCCAGAACTGTCATTTCAGGAGAAGAGTGATTGAGTGGAAAGCAGAAAATGTGCAAAAGCAACAAATTAGTTCATGAACCATGTACTGTTTTAAACCAATAACACCACTGTACTGTTTCCAGACAGGTAAAATAATTGCTACAAAAATACTTTTTTCTGGATATTTAATTTATAAAACAATATTCTTAAAGTCTCCTTTGTTGGTTTTAATTTGTTTTTCATGACAGAAGTTTTTGAGTTCAGTTTGCTTTATTTTGGGAACCTGATTCAGTTACCTAAATATTTGTATTTATTACTATGGGAGATATACTAATTTAGCTCTTCTTACCTCCAGCTACTAAACTGGGTGACAACAGGTCTCCCATAAATCTTTTGTCTTATCTTCCAATTTTGTGCAGACGTCTTCAGCATTCTGTGGCATCTTAAAGGGCATTAGGTGGCTGTCTTCAGAAACTTCATCAACCTCTGGATTTCAACATAGAGATATCTACATTTCAGCCACTTATTTTAGGTTTTGTAGCTAATGAAGAAAAATTAGGTACAATGTATCTGTATGACTTAATTTATAGTAGGGTGAGATGACTGGCAATGTGTAAGTTTGAATTTCTGTTTTCTATAAGGAGAATCTAAGATGGTTAACTCAGTGTGGAGTTTAACATTTGAATTTTTTTAATTTATTGGCTATCTGTTTTCATGACTTCCATTAGATATGACCACTCTAATGGATGGATCAGACATTGTGTGGCTGGAAAGCTGTCTAGCAGAAAGGGACCTAGGGGTTCTAATCAACAAGCAGCTGAAGATGAGCAAGCAGTAACAACAGGCATGCGATTCCTGCTCAGAGGTGTCAGTTTTAGCTGCCAGAACTACCTATTACTTAGCTCTTCTGCAGAGCAGGCTGCAGTGAATAACTCCTTAAAAGTATGTAGTGCTTTAAGAAGGCTGAAAACAGAGGATTGGTACCAAAATTTTTCATAATAGATAACTGCTGTGAGCAATTATTCCATGTGAAATACAAACCCTCTTTAGTTTGAGGGACAGCAGTGAATTTCTTCAGTTTGCAGGGTGTTTCTTTGTTACGTTACAAAGGCTTGACCCACATCCCCTCCTCTCTTCTTTACCTGGTAAATATGTAAGAGGGAAAGGAAACAGGCAAATGGGACTGTGTCTTCAGTTGTTGAAGTTAGTCTTATCAGAGTGAGAGACAGGGAAAAAGTCATTGGACAGTTCCTGTTCTATAGACTGTGAAGAGCAAACTGTATGCTTACACCTTTCAGGGAAATGAGGTCCCACTTCTTCCTGCAAAGTGTGAGCCAGGTCTGTTTTACTCTAGAATTCATGACTCTGGTTTATCATAGCCAGTAATAGAAAGACAGAGTGTGTTTTAGCCCAAAGAAAACTAAACTCCAAACTTCATGCTCCTGAGCAATTGATCAAACAGGGTAGCAGATATCAACATTGTGGCCCACAGAGGACCCATGCTGACAAGTTCACTGAGAAGAACCACAGGCCATGGGGAGGACCTAGACTGGAGGAGAATAACAGTGTGAGGAGGAAAGAGCAGCAAAGAGAAACTGCATGGCCTGACCACCCCCATATTCTTTGTGTACATGTTCTGCTTGGGGCTGGGAGAAGGAGGTAAAGGAATAGGGGGTGAAGAAGTGAAGTAAAGCCTGGGAAAAAGTTAGCAATGGGGATCATTTTATACAATACAATAATACAATACACCAGGTTGAAAGAGACCTTCAAGATCATTGAGTCCAACCTATCAACCAATCCAACCCACCTAAACAACTAGACCATGGCACCAAGAACCCCATCAAGTCTCCTCCTGAACACCTCCAATGAAGGTGACTCCACCACCTCCACGGGTAGCCTATTCCAATGGGCAATCATTCTCTCGGTATAGAACTTCTTCCTAACATCCAGCCTAAACCTGCCCTGGCACAGTCTGAGACTGTGTCTTCTTGTTCTGGTACTGGCTGCCTGGGAGAAGAGACCAACCTCCGCCTGGCTACAACCTCCCTTCAGGTAGTTGTAGAGAGCAATAAGGTCACCCCTCATCTCCTCTTCTCCAGGCTAAGCAACCCCAGCTCCCTCAGCCTTTCTGTTTTCTCAACATCCAACTAATCTTTTGCTTGAGTCTGTTTTCACCTGTTATGTGTTCTTCTGAATTAGAACAGAACAAATTCTGTTCAGTGATTTGAATTTTCAGCTCTGTCCCTTTTACTGCACTTTCTGAAACTAACAGCACATTTTTGCAGACAGTGTCTACTTCTAGGAATGAAAAGCTCAGTGTTTCTGCATGCCAAGAATTGGCATGCAAATCAAGATCACTGCTAATCTTGTTTAATATTTAGAAAAGATGAATACGGCCACACCTGCAGGGAGGAGTGGGCAGTTCAGGTGACCCTAAACTAACCAGGTAGGTAATCCATTCCATGAATGTCATATTCAATATAAAGCTGAAGGATTACAAGGGTCACACTTTTCTTCTTCTCATTCTCTTCTTTAATGGCTGGTATCCTAGGAAGACTCTGTCCATTCTGCCTTTGATACCAGTCCATGAATACCTGAATTCTGGAATCCATCTCCTGATTCTGGTTCCCATTTGCTGCTGAATCTAATCTGGGACTTCTGCCACAGCATCAGTGGCAGTGATGCAATGCTATCAGGAGGTCTGGTTTTTATATTGGTTTTGTATCTATTTGAGTTTTTTTTTTCTCATTACAGTAGTTTTTTTCTTTTTCCAGTTATAAGTCTGCCTCCCTTATTCCCTTTCTCTTTCCCTTTGTGAAAGGATGGTGGTTAATAGGTTCTGTCACTTGTTTAGTGTCTGGCCCAAACCTAACACTTGACAGATGGTAACTGGCAGGTGAACTCCATGTCTTTATCCTGATACATGAGGTTTCCATCATGTTTTCTACCTCTGTCCTGTTGAGGAGAATGAGTGAAAGTGCAGGTGAGTGGGAGTCTGTCAGAGGGGGCCAAGATCGACCAACCACAAGCACCCTAAGTCTATACAGAATCAAGAAGTAGCTCCCATGCAGACTACAGGATGTTCTCTTTCTTGTGCCATTTTACTTTCTGTTCTATAGATATAAAAGATATTTGACTTTAAGTTTGAAAGATGTGCTTTGCTTCATTACTCTGGCTTTTTTCAATATTTTTTTTCTCTTTTTTTTTTATGATCAAGACTTCCTTTGATGCATTTACCTCCTTACATCTTGCTTTTGACAGTAAAGATTCTTGACTTCTTCAGGGTTCTATATGTTAAGAAGTAAACCCACTAAACTTTATAATGTAACAGGCAAACTTCGATGAACAGAAAACAAATTACAAAATGGAACACATGATCATCATTACATCATATCCTACTTCATTCTTTGATGTTTAGTATATTTTGTGAGGTAAGAAATTGCTTATGTCTGTGGATGTTAATACATTCCGAAGTTTCATACATTGAAATAAACCCAAAAGTCTTCTTTGTGACTAAAGACTGTCCAAGTCATCACTTGTCTTATACGTTTTTGAAAAAGTGTTATGACATTGATAACAACCTACACACCTGCATCATTCTTAGAATCATAATCATTGGAAAAAAAGTAATACTGCAGGAGCATTTGTCCCTTGTTTCATGCTTTGATAATCCTCAAAAATGAAAAAAAACTCTGCTCCGCTTTCTTCTTGTGTGAAATCATTCTTCATCTGTTTCTTCTGTATCTTCAAGGCTTCAGCAGCAACTTCAAGGAAAATAACTCCTTTTCAAATTTTGACTCAAAATTGTTATTATAACTCTGTAATCAATGGCCTTTGAGTTAGATCTGGTGGATAACATCTTGAAAACAATTGTTGACATCATGAGTAAGCAATCAATTTTTAGAATGTTTGTCAAAAGCTGAAAGCAAATTAGAGAATCATTGAATGGTTTAGCTTGGAAGGGACTTTAAGGCAATCTAGTCCAATTCCCCTGCAGTAATCTGGACATCTTCAACTAGATCATATTGCTCACTCTCATCCAACATGACTTCATAGTTTTCCAGGCATGGGGCTTCTGCCACATCTTTGGACAACCAGTGTCAATGTTTCAGCCAGGGGTGCAGCTGGCATTCTGAGATGCAAGCACGAGTTTCTGAGCCATGTCCAACTTTTCATCCACTAGTACCTCTAAGTCCTTCTTCTCAATTGCTTCATCCTCTGGCATGTTTTTGATACCAGGGATGTTTTGACCTGCATGCAGGACCTTGCATTTGGCTTCAAGCTCTCATTGAATTTCATGAGATTCACCCAGGTTCATTTCTAAAGGTTTTCCAGGTCCCTCTCAGTGTCATCCTGTCACTCGGGCACATCAAGTCCACCATTCAACTTAGCATCATATGCAAACTTTCTGAGAGTGCACTTGATCCCACCATGTCATTGATGAAAATATTAACAGCAATGGCCCCAGCACCCCACAGACCCCGAGGGACATCACTTGCCATCAATCTTCATCCGGACATTGGTGGACAACAGTGGTCAAACTATTGACCACTCTTCCCTGGGTGCAATCATCCAGCCAATTACTTATTCACTGAATAGTCCACCCATCAAATCTGTATCTAATTTAGGTGGAGGATGTTGAGAGAACTAGCAAAGTTCAGACAGCTGATATCCATAGATCTTCCCATGTCCACTATTGTGGTCACTCCTCATAGAAGGTCACTAGGTGTTGGGTGCAGGTCAGTCATGGAAGAAAACACATAGACACTCAGGATCTTCTGCATCAAACAACCTCCAGCCTTTAATGAATACACAACATGGCTTAAATACCTTCTTCCTGCCTTCACAGCTCATTCCCATTGGACTTTCCCAGAGCCGACAGCACCCCCTCATTCTTTTATCTTCACAGCTGCTCTTTGCCCTAGAGCTATTGCATTTCAAGTCAAGGGAGGATGCCGGACCTTATTTAGCACCAAGGCCACTGATTATTGTTTTAGGCTGCCTGCAGCCTTTGTAATTCACAACTAGGCTGGCCAGGCAGGACTTGTCCTTGGTGAAACCATGTTAGCATGCTAGCTGTCTCATATCATGTTCCTGTCCTCATTCTGCCTTATCATAGTTTCTAGAAGATATTTTTTCCATTTTTCCAGTCAGTGGGGATTTCACCTGGCTGTCATGGCTCTACAGTATGTGGAGAGTAGCTTGGCAACTATCCAATTTCCTCAGGAGTATGGGATGCATCTTGTCAGGTCTCACATCTCACAGTATATCAGAGCTGGAAGGAATCTCAAGAAATCAGCGGGTCCAACCCCCCTGCTAAAGGATCGCTTAGGGTAGTCCACACAGGAATGCATCCAGGCAGGTTTTGAAAGTCTCCAAAGAAGGAAACTTCACAATGTCCCTGGGCAGCCTGTTCCAGTGCTCAGTCACCTCACTGTAAAGAAGTTTTTCCTCATGTGAGCAGAAATATTCTATTGTTTGAACCCTACTTGTTCTTTGTCTTATTACTGTGCACCACTGAAAAGTGCTTGGCCCTCTCCACTTGACACCCATCCCTCAGATATTTATACACATTGATAAGATCCCCTCTCAGTCTTCTCTTCTCAAGACTAAGAGCCGCAGGGATCTCAGTCTCTCATCACAGGGAGATGCTCAAGTCCCCTAATCATCCTCATGGCTCTCCATTGGATTCTCTCTAGCAGTTCTTTGTCTTTCTTGAACTGGGGAGCCCAAAACTGGATGCAGTGTTCCATGTGCAGTCTCTCACATATGTTTGGGTTCCTCAGGTGTCAAAAATCTGATCTTTTAGACTGGGAGAGATTTTGCTCACCCTGTTCCTGGTTTGTGGTCCATCATGCTGGAGTAACACAACCCACTCTTACAAGCCCCCATACCCCCACAGAGACAGGAGGGAAAAGTAACACAGACAAATATCTGGGTTGAGATAAGAAATATAATGAGATAATAGGATGCACAATCACTTTAGCCTGTTTGCAGAAAAGTGCAGCAAAATACAGAAGCAGCAGAAGGCAGTGGCAAATGGTTTCTCCCACCAAAGCCTGCAGAGGACAGCCCAGGAAAATGGACTAACACCCCAAACCCAGAAATCGGAAGCAGCAACTGGAACAGAAACCAATCTGAACTTCAAGCCCCATGACACTTTGCTTCATCCAGCACTTTCATTTTTAAGCTGGCATGATGGCAGCATGGTGTTGAATATCAGCAGGAGATTCAACTTAACCCATGACATCCATCCACTCAAAAGGTATTGGAAGAGACATTGCCAGCGAAGACTTAGGTCAAAACACTTTCTCATCTGCTGTTCTCTCTTTTGCAATCCTGCTCATCAGGGAAGGCAGTGCTTGCTTTGACCTTCTTTTTCTGACTGAGGTGCCTGCAGAAGCCCTTCTTATTCTTTGTGTTTCATGAGGCAAACTGAATGACTGTCACCCATCATATTTGTTCTTGGCAATCTCATATAGCTGGATTTCTAACTAAACATATTTCAGATCCTTACAAAAGGAGATCTAATCAACACATCTGCTTCCATGTATTGTTGTTGCCATTCAAACAGATTCTTCTGCACATCCCCAGAGAAAAAGTACTCTGCAAAATTTCCAATATGGTGAGCATATTAAGCTTATCCATGGAGCATGAAAATCTTCATTTTCATTTATTGCAGAAAGAGCATTTCCATATCTGTAAAAGTAACATTTATTTTCACTGCATGTTAAACTGTTTTCTAAAGCTGAAAATCATCATTATGTATGCACTGCACATCTTACCAGTTTCAGTACAACTTTTTTTTTGTTGATTTAGTATTAGAATTATGCTAATTTTCACTCAGAAAGATGAATTACAGATAGAAGGATCTTCCATATGCATTAAGTATTTTTATTTATTTTTATGTAAGCTGCAACAATCTGTTCAATAAATAGTCTGTGAACCAGAAGTTTTAAGTAAATCCTTCAGAAAAAAACGAGAAAAGCTCAATTTAAATAAAACAGTCTGTTTTTCCATTGGGACATCTATGTATCAGAAAGATTTTTTCTAGGATGTTATTATTTATTATCGCACTTTGGCAATAAGGTCTGTGATATACTATAGCATATATCCCATATTAGACCATACATTCCCATGACAACTGAGGCTATTACATAAGTATGACACTTTTCTAGCAGTCAGTGCAGCTGGGGTGCACAGGGGGGCAGAATCCCTTCTCAAGTCTCTGCAATGACAGTGGTGGCTGCTGAGCTGTATAGATGAAGGGTAATCACAGAGTACAGGGGGAACAGGGGAACATCAGTCACCTCATCAATGGCTACTTTCAGGGCCATTGAGGAAAATATTGAGATGGTTGTAAACAGTGTGAGATGCCCTTGGAAGAGTCAACCAAACAAGCTCTTCCTAAATCCCTTTACAGAGCAAAAGGTACATTCCTGCAGGGTTACAGACTCTCTAAGGGATGCAGGTGAGGGAGCATTTTTTAACTGTATATAGCTTCTTATAACATGTTTTTAATCAGATTGCAGGAATGTGAATTCTTTCTTAAGGGATATGTATGAGGAAGGGAAGGGAAGGATTAGATTGAACCAGAGAGAAAAAAGCATTGGAAATAAAGTAAAAGGAATAAAATAGGCTTGCAGTGTACAAATAGCTTGGTGTATGCACACTAGTTAAGTGAGCTTTATTATCAGTAGATCACATTTCTACCTCACTGAATCACTGAATCATCAGGGTTGAAAGGGACCTCAAGGATCATTTAGTTTCAACCCCCTTGCCATGGGCAGGGACACCTTCTACTAGATCAGGTTGCCCAGAGCTTCATCCAGCTTGGCCTTAACAAATTTCAGGGAGGGGCTTCCACCACCTCCCTGGGCAACCTCTTCCAGTGTCTCACCACCTTCATGGTGAAGAACTTCTTCTTAATGTCTAATCTAAATCTACCCTCCTTTAGCTCAGATGCAGTCCCCCTAGTTGTATCACTACCTGATAGCCTAAAAAGTCCCTCAACAGCTTTCTAGCAGATCCCCTTCAGAGACTGGAAGGCCACAATTAGGTCTTCTCAGAGCCTTCTCTTCTCCAGACTGAAGAACTCCAACTCTCTCAGCCTGTCCTCATAGGATAGGAGCTCGAGCCCTCTGATCATCCTGTGACACTTCTCTGGACATGTTCCAGCATATCCATATCTTTCTTGTAATAGAGGTTCCACAACTGGATGCAGTACTCCAGGTGGGGTCTCACAAGAGTGGTGTAGAGGGGGATAATCACCTCTCTTGACCTGCTGGCCACACTTCTCTTGATGCAACCCAGGATATGGTTGGCTTCCTGGGCTGCAAATGTACACTGATGGCTCATATTGAGCTTATCCACCAGCACACCCAAGTCCTTTTCTTCAGGGCTGCTTTCAAGCCAGTCACTACCCAGCTTATATTGGTGCCTGGGATTGCCCCAATTCAGATGCAGGACCCTGTGCAGGTGTGTGGATATCTTCTGTGTGGATATACCCTCTATTGTGAGTGTGTTTGAAAATGAGTGAACTTCAAGGTAGAACAGTCAGGAAATGGGCTAAGGGGTTGTCTCGGTCCAGAGAGGGAAAGAGACTCAGTTCTTTTGAATATTCCCGTGTTGTGAAATGAGAGGGCACAAACGAGGCCAAAATATCAACAGCTAGACTATTTATTACATAAATAAAGTGAATGGATCAGAAGGGGAGAGAGAAAAATAGAGAGAGAGAAGAGAGATATTAGAGGAAAGGAATTATATTACCACAGCCCTCAACCCCCCAAGACAGTTTGAGTCTGTGGAGGAAAGTTGCTGCAGGAGATATTGGGTCTGTAGAAGAAGGGTGCTGAGGCTTTGGTTGTAGAAGAGATGTGGTTCTCTGGGCAGCTTCTTCAGCTCCATGAGTTGCAGCAGGCAGAACTCAGGACACAGAGAGAGGGTTCAGTCTGCTTCTTCCAGGTTCCATGACCTCTTTTCTTTGGAGCAGCATTGTCCCAGGCTTTTCCTTCTCTCGTGCTTTCTTTCTCAGTGGCATTGTCCTTCTGTGTTTTCCTTCATCTGTGTTTTTGGTTCCGTGTTTTTCTTCTGCTGAGCCAGTAGTTGCTCAAGTCTTTTATACAGGTTTTTAGTCCTTAGCTATGTGTCCAAGTATTGCCCCTCAGAAATCAGGGGCCAGGAAATCATCCTTAGATAAGTATCCAGTATCGTTCCCCAGGAAATCTTTCTGTGAATTCCTGTGTGTTTGGGCAGGGGTCTGGATGGAGGGTGTGTGTGTGTGTGTGTGTGTGTGTGTGTGTGTGCATGTGTGTGTGTGCGTGCGCTCCACCTCCTCCTTCTCCATCTACCTGCCCATACACTCATTACACATCATGAAAGAGGTGGTGAATCCATTGTCTCACCATCCTCCCTTTCCAGGGTACTTGATGGATGGAGATTATCTTGTCTTACGAATATTCCCGAAGGTGGCTTCGATCCATTGTTGTGAGGCCAGCTGTGGTCCAGTGAGCAATGCTATCTTTGCACCTTCCAAGAGTCCTTCCAGTGGCTCTGCCCAATACACATCAGCTGTTGTCTGGGCAAGCAGCAAGTGATTTTATCTTTGTTGAGTCACACCAGGAGTGACAAGCTTTTAGTCTCTCACGGTATAAAATGGAGTGTGGATGTGAACTCCAGGTTAGTAGGGCTACCAGTATCCAGGCAGACAAGGGAGACTTGAGACTACTGTTGGATAGGCTGACTTTGTAAGGCCAAATTTGTGCATGTGAATGTAAGTGCATATCCACACAAATATTTATCTATTTCACTAACAGAGTTCAGTCTGAATCATTTCATCAGCTGGACAGGAAAAAATTGGCAGCTCGATCGTAAGTCCTAGTGTGTCCAGGTGTGCTGAGTTGGTTGAGAGGCTGAGTCACTAGCTGAAGGCATGCAGAGGTGAATAAGCTGTGCTCCATTAGGGAAGATGAACAGGAGATTCACAGGGTCTTAAGATTTGACAGTCAACAGACCCAGCTCTTCCTCTGAGAACAGACAGCTGGAGATTTGTAGTGTGTTTCCAGAAAATGGCTTGATGCACATGGTCGATGAGTCAGGTATGAAACTTAGACATTGCTCCAGCTTTTAGTCACAAATCCTGATGAACTGCCGAGATGTGAAAGTCAAGAGCAATCTTAACTGCAGTGACTATGAGACTCAATTTAAAAAAATGAGACAATCAAGGAAATGGTATGCAGCTAAAACAGAGGCCTGTGGTACTTATACTTACAATAACAAGATAGAATTACTTTTCTTTAAAACAAATATAATCTACTAAAAAAGTATAACCAAAACCAGCATGTAAGTACATAGTAATGCTGTGACATAGACACACATGAGAGTTTCACGCAAATAAGTGAGCAATGTGAAAACCAAAGGGCCAAAGTTTTATGTAGCTGCATGGAAAATAAATGGGAAAACATGTCAACAGAATTCACAAGATAAAGAACAAAAAATAGGTGCAAGGTGCAAACAATCAGGATATTTTATTGAACACACAGAAAGATGCCTGGCAAAAGCAGCAAAAATATAAACATCATCAGGAGCTCAGGAATGTGCTCAACGCCATATTGCTAACCCTTGGGAACTTCTGGATGCTAATGGCTATTGCCATTAGCCATCAGCTATCTAGAATGGAATTTCTGTGAATATATATAGATGCTTACATTCACTTATAAAAGGATAAAATGAAGAAAAGACAGATGAATCCCACCTTGAAATGCTTATTTCTTTTTATAATCTATACAGAAGCTTCAATGTCAGCATCAGGTCACATAAATCACACCTTAAGAAAGATTTAGAAACTCTGTAAAGAAAAAAAAAAAAGAGACAAAGGATATTAGGGGGCTGATTATACACATTGAATATTTTCTACTCCAGCCCCAAAATCTCAAATAGAACCAATCAACCCAAAATTTGAACAAAATAAATAATTGAATCAATTAACAGGATCTGTTTGCAGTGATTTATATTGCAAGAAAAGTTCTGTTCTTGAGTGGAAAGCACAAATTAGATTTTATTCTATATCCAATAGAGCATGGTTAACCTGTTGGTTAAGCTGAATAGTCAAATCTAGAAGAACTAATCACAGAATCATTAAGGTTGGAAAAGACCTTTAAGATCCCTGAGCGCAATTGTAATTCAGCTACCATGACTGGAAGCACCACACCTATGTGCTTCTTGAACACCTACAGGGATGGCACCTCCACCACCTCCCTGGGCAGCCTTTTCCAATGCCTGAGCACTCTTTTGGTAATGAAATTTTTCCTAATATCCAACCTAAACTTGGGAGAAGAGATCAACACTGGGCTCCCCAGTGCCTCATTTCAGGTAGTTGTAAAATGCAACTCTCCTCTTACCTTTGGTCTTATCTCACTTCTCTCTCCACTTTTCACTCTCTTCTTTTTGGTGTCTACTGGGTAATCTCCCCACCTCCTTTAAGAGCCACTGTATCATCAAAGTTATTTGCACCGACATGTAATTAATAAATCTGTAATCTTTCCAGCCATTTTGGAGTCCCTAAAGAACCTCCCTTGAACCCTTCCTCTGAGGTCAGGTCATGAAAACCATAAACATAACTGTGCCTTAATATTTGCACTGTGTCTCTTGGGACAATATAAAGCTTTAGATCCATAGTTCTGATTCATTAGAAGATTCCCTTAATCAAGAACACATAGCTTGTACATGTGAAAATGTCAGTTTGTTCAGTCACAAGTTATGGTCACAGATTTGACAGTTATACAAAAGAATGATTATTGTTGTTGTGTTTTCATTGAACAGCTCTACCCCTTTCCCATATGATTTGTACTTCATAATTTCTTATGTGCTACTGGCATTTACAGGAAACAGTGGAAAATTGGTTGCAAGATTATTACATTCACAGGTTTATTTTGACAGTGCTCTGCGTTATAGTTCCTGCATGCAATGAATATTTAAGTTAATTCCAACCTCTCTTTCCTTGTTTCTCTTTAACATTACAAGTAAATATGATGCATTCCATCCAAGAAAAATCTGATTACCATTCACTAAGTATTGATACTTTTGGATATGCTTGCTTTATAAAATGTTACCAGTATCAACACTGATTTGTCCTCCCCATCCTTGAATAATATATCACCTTTACTGTATTTTACAGTATTTACAGTAAATGCATGTGAAGAGTTAGGGATGGGTCAAAGAGAAAGGGAATAAGGAAGAGAGTGAGTTATGAATTGGGGGAAAAAAATCTGCTGTAATGAAATATTAACACAATTGTATATATAAATATATACAAAACTAGTAATGAGCCCATACCATCCCACTGATGGCAATTAACATCACTGTCACCATTGATCATAGAATTATAGAATCATAGAATGTTAGGGGTTAGAAAGGACCTCTAGAGATCTACTCCAACCCCTCTGCCAAAGTAGATCACCCAGGAATGCATCCAGGCAGGTTTTGAATATCTCCAGAGGAGACTCCACAAGTTTTCTGGACATCCTGCTCCAGGACTCCACCACCCTTAAAGTAAAGAAGCTTGTCTTCTTGTTGAGGTGGAACCTCCTATGTTCCAGCTTATACCTTGTTCCTTGTGCTATCACAGGATACCACCAAAAAGACTGTCACCTTCACCTTGACACCCACCCCTCAGGTATTTGTAGACCTTAATAAGATCCCCTCTCAATCTTTGCTTGTCCAGTCTAAACAGCCCCAGTTCTCTCAGTCTTTCTTCATAGGAGATGTGTTCAAGTCCCACAATCGTCCTCGTAGCTCTCAGTTGCACTCTCTCCAGTAGATTCCTGTCTGTCTTGAACTGGGAAGCCCAAAACTGTACACAGTATTCCAAGTGTAGTCTCGGCAGAGTAGATGAGGAGGGCAACCTCCCTAGACCTGCTGGATGCACCCCAAGATGCCTTTGAATCTGCTAGTGGCAAGGGCATATTTCTCTCCCATGGATAGCTTACTGTCCACTAGAACTCCAAGGTCTTTTTCCATAGAGATGCTTTCCAACAGGATGACCACTAGTCTGTGCTAGTGCTGTGGCAGAAGTCCCAGAATGGACTCAGTGGCAGATGAGAACCAAACTCAGAAGCCATATTGTGAAACTGGATTCAAGAACTCATGGACTGGGATCAAAGGCAGAAAGGACAGAATCCTCCCCAGATGCTGGTCATTGAAGAAAAGAACTTGGCCTTCATGATCTCTCTCTCATCTCCACTCCTCCCTGCAGGTGTGTCCTTTTACTCTGTACCTTCAACATCATACACAAGATTTAGCAGTGGCTTTGGTCTCCCCACCAATTCTTGGAACTAACTAGAAACATTGCACGTTATCATCACTAGAAATGGACACTGTGCAAAAACATGCCACTGATTACACAAAGTGCAGTCACTTGGTAGAGGCTGAGCCAAAAATAAAATCACGGAACAGAATTAGTCCTGTTCTAACCCAAACCAGGACAATACACCACTCTATCTGACAGAATTTTACCAGGAAATTTACATATGAAAAAGACATACTTCCTGTCATAAAAAATAGGATTTTGTTTTATTTTTAAAATGGATTATTTTTAGTGTTTAGAGACACTGTTGTTAAGCAATTCCAAATTTACTGCCCTAGCAATACATGCTCCTTTCCAGATGGCTTTTTCAAATGAGAGGCATCGCTCTCAGTTTTTCCAAGAACAGTCCAGCTTATAGCAGACATTCATGGCAGTTATTCCGATGATAAATGAAAGCAGGATACATTTCATAAGTCCTACTGAGATTTTTGGAAAGCACAAAGGGTCTGACTGGCAATGAACTAATTTGTGGTTAGGGGGAGGAAGACATAAAATTCTAAAAGAAATATATATAAAATAAATTAAGAAGAAATGGCTGAACACTATAAAGTCCTGCATTAAAAAGAAAAGTTGATTTAGGCTAATTTTTTAATGGATTAGGATGAATACAATAGCAGCTAAGAGGGTCAAAATATTTAGTTTTGTGAAAAAAAAAAGAGGAAGAAAATTTTAAATAAATATTCTAGTAATTTTCTGGTAATGCTGCTATACAGAACAAAAATAATTAGGAGAACCTAATTGTGGATTTGTGGAACCTAAAACCTGCAACCTGAGTTGATCTTCCTGATGATGTAGTCCCAAATCCTGACACTGAACCTCCTTCAGTGCAAGCTGCATCATGAAAGAAGACCCTTCATGCTAGACTAGGCTTTGTTTCTTTTTAACAAAACTCTGAGGAACTGAAATTCAGCCTCTGCTACATTTGACTCTTACAGAATTGTTAGAGTTGGAAGGGAACTCAAGGATCATCTAGTTCCAAAATCCCTGCCATGCACAGGGATGCCTCACACTAGACTAATTTGCTCAGAGTCACATCTAGCCTGGCCTTAAAAACCTCCAGGGATGGGACTTCTACTGCCTCCCTGGGCAATCTGTTCCAGTGTCTCACCACCCTCATGGTCATGAATTTCTTCCTGACATCCAATCTGAATTTACCCATTTCTAGTTTTGCTCCATTCCCTCTAGTCCTATCATTACCTGACACCCTAAAAATTCCCTCCCCAGCTTTCTTGTAGGCTCCCTTAAGATACTGGAAAGCCACAGTAAGGTTTGTTCAGAGCCTTCTCTTCTCCAGACTGAATAGTCCCAACTCTCTCAATCTGTCTTCATAGGAGTGGTGCTCCAGCCCTCTGATGATCCTTGTGGCCCTTCTCTGGACACGTTCCAGCACAAGCCCTACGAAGAGAAGCTGAAGGAGCTGGGATTGTTTAGCCTGGAGAAGAGGAGGCTCAGGGCAGACCTTATTGCTGTCTACAACTACCTGAAGGGTGGTTATGGCCAGGAGGGAATTAGTCTCTTCTCCCAGGCAATTAGCACCAGAGCAAGAGGACACAGTCTGAAGCTGCTGAGTTTAATATCAAAGCCTAAAGCTAAATGTCAAGTATGTGCATCATTGACATAATACAAACCTTCATCAAATATTGCAAATATTAACAGGAGTTAGAAATCTATGTGTGGTCAAGGGGTTATGATCTGGTGGCAATTACAGAGATGTGGTGGGACATCTCACGTGACTGGAATGTGGCCATGGATGGCTATGTTCTTTTTAGAAAAGACAGGTCAATAGGTGAGTGGTGGAGTTATTTGCATTAGACAGCAACTAGAATGTCTGAATTCTGTCCAGAGGTGGATGAGGAGCAAGTTGAGAGTTTGTGGGTGCAAATTAAGGGGCAAGCTAGCATGGGTGATACAGTTTGATGTCTATTACAGGCCACCTGATCAGGACAAGGAAGCCAATGAGGCCTTCTACAGGTAGCTGATGGCAGCCTCACAATTACAGGCCCTGGTTCTCATGGGGGATTTTAACTTCCCATATGTTTGGTGAAAGGCCTATTCAGCCAGCCATTCACAGTCCAGGGGGTCCTTTCAGTGCATTGATTACAGCTTCTTGATGCAAGTGGTAGATGTCCCAGCTAGGAGAGTGTGAGATCACAGTTGCTTTATTGTCTCAAATAGGGTGTGACATGACCTGACAGAGTGGCTGAAAAGCACTGCAACAGTGCCACTGAGAGGCCAGTGTGCCTGCCACACTCTTCATAGCTTTGGAGGTACCACCCCTGCCCACAAGCGGTGCTTGGGGAACCAGCAACTTCCAGGCAGCCATGTGTGAGAAGGACCAGAGAGCTCTACTTCGCATGGCCTGCCAGACGGGTCCCACTTCACCACTCCCTCTACTCCTTGCAGCTCTTCACTGCCCATGCCTTCCATCAGCCCCATGGCGGTCCATCCTTCAGTTCCCGCTGCCACTCTGCTCTGTGCTGCCTGTGTGACCCGGACAGCCTCCTCTGCTCTCTTCACTCTGCCAGCTCCTCATTGCACTACCATCCCCACATTGCTCCATTTCTGCTGCTGCTGTGGAAGGCCCACTGTCAAGTACTTGGGACTGCTCCTGTGATAATTCCATGATCTGAATCCAGGGAATGGTGATATCCCTTCCTTTGCTCTTCATCAGCACAGTCTATAGGCATAAATGGTGGTTTGAGCCTTAACTGGGATCTAAGAGCTCAGATGGGAGCAAGACTGATAATCACTGCCCCATTCCCCCCTCCTCTTTCCCAGTAGAGAGAAAAAAAAAGGGAAGGGGCAAATCCACCAAGAAATAATTTGGAGTTGGTTTGGAAGTAGAGAGGAAAAAATTTTCTTTAATATATAACAATAACAGGAAGGGTTCACAAGTGTAAGGAACAAGGATGGATGGGAAAGTTATGTGTACAAAACCAGTCCATTGAAGAGGCGTGGATGTAGCAGGAGGAGGAAGCAGGAAGCCGCACAACTCTCTTTTGTCCCCGCAAGGCAAAAGTAAAAGAGATAAATGGGTGCAGTGTCTTCGTTTTCATAGGCTTGCTGGACAGGGAGGGGGAGTAGAACAGCCTAACTCAGTTCCCCAGGGGGAAAATGCCCTCCAGGGAGAGCAAGGCTCTCACAAGTCCTCCCCCTCCCTGCTTTCAGGATGGGTGTGACCCATCACAGTATATCAAGGATAGGAATATAATTTGGAGCACAGTCAACATGGTTTTGCCATGGGGAAGTTATGCTTAACCAAACTGATAGCCTTTTAGGAGGACATAAACAGGTGGATAGGTGATGGTAGTGCAGTGAATGTGGTTTGTCTTGACCTCAAAAAAAGCCATTTGAAACCACCTCCCACATCATCCTCACAACTAAACTAAAAAGTCAGGGAGTTTTACTTAATGGGACAGAGTCTAGTTGGAGGTCTGTGTGTAGGGGGCGTCCCTCAGGGGTCAGTACTGGGACCAGTACTATTCAACAAATTCACCAACAACTTGGATAAGGGAACAGAGTGCAGTCAACAAGTTTTCTGATGGCCAAAAACTGGGAGGATAGCTGACATGCCTGAAGGTGTGCTGCCATTCAGCAGGACCTGGAAAGGCTGTAGAGTTGGGCAGGGAGAAATTTAATGAAATACAAGAAGTGCAAGTGTAGTCTTGCATCTTGGAAAGAACAAGCCCATGGAATGGTATGGGTTAATGACTGATCTGTTGGACAGCAGCACAGAGGAGAGGGACCTGAGGGTCCTGGTGAATACAAGGATGACCGTGAGCCAGCAATGTGCCCTTGTGGCCAAGAAAGCCAATGGTATCCTGGGGTGTATTAGAAAGTGAGTGGTTAGTAGGTCAAGCAAGGTTCTCTTCCCCCTCTACTCTGCCTTGATGATGCCAAATCTGGAATATTGTGTCCAGTTCTGGGTCCCTCAGTTCAGGAAGGACAGGGAACTACTTGAAAGAGTCCAGCACAGAGTCACAAAGATGATTGAGTGGGATTTATGAGGAGAGGCTGAGGGACTTGAGTCTCTAGTTTGGACAAGGGGAGACTGTGGGGTGCTGTCATTAATGTATATAAATGTGTGAAGGCTGAGTGTCAGGAGGATGGAGCACTTCTCATTAATGTCCATTGATAGGACAAGGGACAGTGGGTGCAAGCTGGATCATAGGAGGTTCCGCATGAACATAGGGAAAAACATGCTGCCCAGAGAGGTTGTGGAGTTGCCTTCTCTGGAGACCTTAAAAACTCACTTTGACACATTCCTGTGTGACCTAATCTAGATGACCCTGCCCTGACAGAGTCTTTGGACTATATGATCTTTTGAGGTCCCTTCCAGCCCCTAACATTCTGTGATTCTGTGATTAGTATAACTTGTACTATATCCAAATATTTTTTCTCCATGTTTTCATCACGCAGTGTAATAAAGACAGAGAGAGTATGCTAGTTTATTGATTAGGATGCTTACCCACTCCAAGAAGGTAATATGACAAAGCTCCAAGAAGATTTTAGGACAAAGTAAACCCAGAAACATAGATTCTAGTAAGTATTGCTGTATATGAATTCCAAATAATAAATAGTTATTACCTGTTTGCACAACAGGGCAAATTGCTACAATGTCTGTGTCATTGGTTAAACAACAACTTTCCAGCCTCTTGGCACAATTTGCAGCAGAAATAGAAACATACATCTGGGTTGCAAGCAGGAAAAGTTACTGTATTTTTTAAAGGGATTTCTTTAAACAATTTGTTCCCAAGGATTGCATGTTCAGTGCCAGCCCTTTCTCTGTGCTTCCTGTTATTGCTGTGGGCATGGCCCCACAAGGCTGCACAGCTTTTTAGCAGGCCACCCTCCCCACCCTTCAGGCTTAGAAGAACAGGACATTAACTGCGCTAACCAAGAAACTTTTGTTATTATGGCACTGTTCTTGTGTGCCCAAATTTTTGTGTGACAATAGCAAACTTACTGTTTCTAGCTGATGTGGGGTTTTGAGAATTTTTTTTTCATTCCTTAGCCAAGTCACAGATCAGCAGATACCCTGTCCCCTTGTCAAAGCTACTGCTGTGTCATTGTCCATTGTGCCACTCCACAAAGAAAGGGGGTCCTCCTATGTGACTGAAAGTAGCAGGTCAATGGGAAATGGCAATATTTCAATACAATTGTTTTTCAAATTGTATTGATATACTTAAATAGATAATAGTCATCTCATTTTTCAGAGATGAAATATACTTGAAATTTACCAGTACCCTCCTCTCAGAAAGCACTGGATACATATGTGATCAAATACAGTATTAGTGTTCATAGTTTGAATACTCCATTTTGAATAACTCAAACTTCATGGAAAAAAAGAACAATCAAAATAATTAATTAAACAAGCCCGCATGCTTAGATCCCTTTTCAGTGAATAGAACTTTTTTTCATTAGCAGAGCATTTTACCTTTACTGTTTGAATTATACATTGCAAAATACAAAAGGAATCAATGGAAA
>CM037631.1:80351629-80492787 GCA_015227895.2 Colaptes auratus | reverse complement strand
AAGAAAGAAAGAAGGAAGGAAACGACAGAATGAAAGAAAGAAAGAAGCACCCGTTGATGAGTAATTTTTCTGAGAATAACTAATCAGGCGTGGTGTTGAGTCTTCATTTATACTAAAGTGCTCTTATATCATATGCCCCTCAGAAGTCTGCAAAAGGAAAGATACCCAAATAAAAATCTCCTGTATCAAGGAAAACTATAAATGGTGGAAAATTTTCTTTGTCTCCATGAGATACCACAAATCTGTGGTATGTTTTTTTGTTCCTTAGTAATTTTTTTTCATGAATGCATTTTATGTGTCAGTGCAACACAGAACTGTGTGTCAATAGTAACATTGTCTTGATCAGATATTAATAGAATACAAATCATTGTTATCCATATCAAATCCTACTTTCTATGCTGTTGAGTTTGCTTTCCAGGGTTTTGAAAGTTGCTAAGGATTATGAAGATTTATATTACTTGTAACATGTCTTAGTCTCAGCCTGTCTTTCCACACAAACACTGGCTCAAATTTATGCCTTGCAAGCTTTCAGAAAAGAAAGGGCTGTTCAGAGTTAATGTACTAAGAGTGTCATAAAACACTGTTTCAGGCATGGGCCATTTTGTTATATATCCTACTGGCACTTCAAATGAATTTTGGACACACTATTTGGAGAGCAGAAACGAGACACAGTGGGATAGAGCAAATTGGTTTCACAATTTTCACCTCAGTTATTGTTGTTGCTGCTTTTAAACATTCAAATTTGCTTTTCTGAATTCTCATTCTGACCCGGGTTTGAAAATCTGTATCTGATGATGTTGCAAAGAGTACAGTGAAAGAATAGAAGCACAGATGTATCATGGAGGATTCTCAAGGACTGAATAGACTATTTAAATAATGCTATGCTCTAGGGTTCTCAGATTTGCATCACTAACAGCATTCAGTTTCAGTTCTAGGTCCACACTTACCTTAATTTCAGTATTTTTAAATATCATGTATTTTGTGGATTCAGAATACCATATAGCCTGAAATTCAACTTCTGTGTGTAAATATATATATATATATTCTTCATGGTTCAAGTGAGCTGCTACTGATTTACCTGAATCTTCCACTTCCCATATTTATAGCCAGTATCACTGAGTTTTGATCTATTAGTACTCATATAGCAGATGTCCTTTCTTACATTTATCATTGGCACCATCTAATCAGAGCTTTTCTTTCCATCTCCCAGTATCTCTACTCCCAGGAAGAGAGAATGACAAAAGTCTGTATTTCTTCCCTCTACAAGCACATTTCTTGGATGATTAGAAATAAAAGCTTCAAGTGTATGCACAAACAGGCAAAACTTAGTGACAAGTTCTCTCTAATACCTTTTGGGTTTGTCAGGAGCAAGATGAATAGCAGATGTCAGAAAACTAGCCTTGGATAAAATAATTTAGTACTAATATTTTTGTTTCCTCATATTCAATTTAGTTTATATATTCTGTTATATTGGACAGACTCACTTACCCTAAAAGAGCCCTCAGTCCTTGTTCACTGACATAAAAATCCATTTTCATCATTTTACTAATAACATCAGAAAGGCTGCAGTGGTTCAAGAACTCAACTTTGGAAATATCTCACAATGTTCAGAATTAGCACATCCTGACCTCACAAATATAACAGAACACTTAATGATTAAACATCCACTTTATACATGTTTTAATCCAAGATGGTAATGCATTGCAAGGTTTATTGCTTTATTGTACCATAAGGAAAACCAAAATGAAACCAACCAAACAAAAAAAACCCACCCAAAACAAACATAGCAAACAAATGAAACAATCCCAAAACACCAGAAAACAAACCCAAACCAAAATAAGAACTAAAACAACATAATGTTCACTATCCAATGCTGTTTTTCCTCTTTTGCAAAAATTAGCTAGGCTTCTCAGAAGCTTAACTGATTTTTGCTTATTAAATACCAGACCTTAATATAAACAGGATTTTTAATTCTGCAATTGTTGCATTTATGCTACACTACTGTAGTGTAGTTCAGAGAATGAACTCTCCCTTCCCTGATGTCAATGTGAGGCTTGCTAATTTTTCTCTTTTGTTATTTAGATCACTGAAGAGTCCCAGTACTCCATATGTTATTTGATAACTGCCAACATAACATCAAAGGTAATAACAAGTGACTTAAATGAACTATACAAGCATTGCAGAGCATCTGAAAGTCAGTTAATGATAAAAAGTTCTGTATGCATTGCCTTTGCAGCTTGGAGCTGTTACTTGACCATCTAGCTGTATAAGTGCAGCTGGATTATCTTACTCCATTTCTTTTCAGATCAAAGATAACACTCAAAGTACCTAGCTTACTGAAGCAACAAAACAAATAAAGCCTGCTCTCCCAGATCACTTTTTTATATTTTGGTTGGCAGTTGGCTTCCTTGCAGTCCAGTGAGCTATGATGTTTTCTTTTGAGATTTTGGTGTGAAATATGTGGAGATCATTATGAAGTTTCTGTTCAGTAGGGCTGTCTTCAATGTACCAGGAACTACAATTTTCATGAAGCAAAGTCACTGGTGTTAACATCTCTGATTCACTGACAAATTATATAAAATTAATTGATAAGAATTTCTCTAGAAAATCTATTTAAAATCTGTGCTAAGTACAAGATTTTCACTTTTTATTTTTTTAGAGTAAAGCATGACATATACACATCATTAAAATATACTGCATAATACTCATGCATCCAGGTCTTGCTGGTAATGAATAAATTAACATACAATACCTTTTTATCTGTGAAGAATGAAAGCAATAATAGACAGTAGTGAAAGTCTGTAATCTGCATAATTCTTTGACTGAGGCTGTAGCAGTCAGGGTAAAAGGAGAGCCTGAAAGAATAAACAGGAAATTACAGATAAAGTTCAGTCTTAATAAAGAACAAACCATTTAAAAAATTAGAATAGAATAGAATAGAATAGAATAGAATAGAATAGAATAGAATAGAATAGAATAGAATAGAATAGAATAGAATAGAATAGACCAGACCAGACCAGACCAGACCAGACCAGGTTAGAAAAGACCTTTGAGATCATCAAGTCCAACCTATCACCCAACACCATCTAATCAAAGAAACCATGGCACCAAGTGCCTCATCCAATCTCTTCCTAAACACCTCCAGTGACAGTGACTCCACCACCTCCCCAGGCAGCACATTCCAATGGCCAATCACTCTTTCTGTGAAGAATTTCTTTCTAACATACAGCCTAAACGTCCCCTGGTGCAGCTTAAGACTGTGTCCTCTTGTTCTGGTGCTGGCTGCCTGGGAGAAGAGACCAACACCCACGTGGCTACAACCTCCCTTCAGGGAGTTGTAGACAGCAATGAGATCTCCTCTGAGCCTCCTCTTCTCCAGGCTAAGCAACCCCATCTCTCTCAGCATCTCCTCATAGGGTTTATGTTCCAACCCCCTCACCACTTTTGTTGCCCTTCTCTGGACACGTTCCAGCAAGTCAACATCTTTCCTAAACTGAGGGGCCCAGAACTGGACACAGGACTCAAGGTGTGGCCTAAGCAGTGCTGAGGGTGCTTGGTGCCACGGTTTAGTTTTTCAGTTGTTTAGGTGGGTTGTATTGTATTGTATTGTATTGTATTGTATTGTATTGTATTTAGGTGGGTTGGATTGGTTGATAGGTTGGACGCGATGATCTTGAAGGTCTCTTCCAACCTGGTGTATTGTATTATTGTATTATTGTATAGAGAGTACAGGGGCAGAATGACCTCCCTGCTCTTGCTGGCCACAATATTCCTGATACAGGCAAGGTTGTTATTGGCCTTCTTGGCCACCTGGGCACACTGCTGGCTCATGTTCAGCCTACTAACAACCAGTACCCCCAGGTCCCTTTCTGTCCGGTGGCTCTCCAGCCACTCTGTCCCCAGCCTGTAGCACTACATGGGGTTGTTGTGGCCAGTGTGAAGAACGCAGCACTTAGACGTGTTAAATCTCATGCCGTTGGACTCTGCTCATCTGTCCAGCCTGTTAAGGTCCCTCTGCAGAGCTCTCCAACCCTCTAACAGATCAACACCTGCCCCCTGCTTGGTGTTGTCTGCAAACGTACTAATGGTGGACTCAATGCCCTCATCTAGATCATCAGTAAAGCTATTAGAGCATGGGGCCCAGCACTGATCCCTGGGGAACACCACTAGTGACTGGCTGCCAGCTGGATGTGGCACCATTCACCACCACTCTCTGGCCTCAGCCTTCCAGCCAGCTCCTAACCCAGCACAGGGTGCTGCTGTACAAGCAACAGGCTGACAGCTTGGTCAGGAGTTTGCTATGGGGAACAGTTTAAAAGGACTTGCTGAATTCCAGGTAGACTACATCCACAGCCTTCCCCACATCCACCAGGTGGGTCACCTGATCATAGGAGATCATGTTGGTCAGACCTGTCCTTCCTAAATTCATGCTGGCTGGGCCTGATCCCTTGGCCATCCTGTGTGATTGCACTCAAGATGACCTTAATCTTGCCTGGCACTGAGGTCAGACTGACAGGCCTGTAATTCCCTGGTTCTTCCTTCCAGCCATTCCATTCCATTCCATTCCATTCCATTCCATTCCATTCCATTCCATTCCATTCCATTCTATTCTATTCTATTCTATTCTATTCTATTCTATTCTATTCTATTCTATTCTATTCATAAAGGACTGTTGAAAAATGATGGAGAGCAGCTTGCCCAGCTTATCTGCCAGCTCTATCAGCACCCTAGAATGGATCCAATCCGGTCCCATGGACTTCTGGGGATCCAAGTGGCTAAGCAGGTCTCTAACTACTTCTGCCTAGATTACAGGGGAACTATACTGCTCTCTCATTCCATCTGCCAGCTCAGGAGGCCAGTTGTCCAGAAGGCAACCTATCTTGCTATTAAAAATTGAGGCAAAGAAGCTGTTAAATATCTCTGCCCTTTTCCTTGTAATTTTATCATATATCATGCAGACTTTATGTGTGTATGTATATGTGGATGTGTGTATTTATATACCTATACATCTGTATATATATATGTGTGCGTGTATACCTACATATTTATGTATATACACTAGATGTATTCACCCTGAGATATAAGTAGTGAAGTTTTGAAGAAGAAAATGAAAAAGGCAAGAAACTCAAAGAAGTAAACAATTTCTCCTTCAAGAGAAAAAAAAAGGAGAAATGAAGAAAAAATCTAGCAGAAAAAAAAAGGAAATAATCACCCTTCATTTCATATCATCTGAATAGTGAAGAACATGAGGTTTTAGTGCTTAACTCAGAGTGTAACAATTTTGTGTGTCACAGTTGGTTATGCCAATTGAAAATTTTTAGTTCTTCTCCTTTATATTTACATCTACAGTTATTTAACTATTAAGAAGGGTGATGGAACAATTGTTCTTCCCTTAGGAACTGAAGGAATAATCAAATCACATCAAAATGAAACCTTTTCACATTTGAACCTGTCTCATTATATGAGAGGCAGAAAGACAGAAGCCTGCCGTAATACATTGTTGAATAATTTTGGTGTCATAGAAATTTTGTTTCATTACCTTAAAATTTTCAGTTTATTTTGTACATTGTGCAAGTCTGTTTCAATGTGACATTCCAATTAATTTCTTTTATTTGTACAAATGTAATGTTTAAAACATTTATTTTAAATGGGAATTTAATTTCTGATGAAAAAAAAAAAATTATCACAAAATCACATAACATTAGGAGTTTGAAGTGACCTCAAAAGATCATCTAGTTCAAATCCCCTGCCAGAGCAGGATAACCTAGAGTAGGTCAAACAGGAAGGCATCCAGGTGGGGTTTGAGAGTCTCCAGAGAGGAGAATCAATCCACAATGACTCTGGGCAGCCCATTCCAGTGTTCTGCCTCCCTCACAGTAAAAAAGGTTTTTTTTTCTGTTCACATGGAACCTTTTGTGCTCTGGCTTGCACCCACTACCTCTTGTCCTATCATTGGGTATCTCTGAGAAGACCCTGGATCAATCCTTCTGACACTCGCCCTTCACACATTTCTAAACATTAATGAGGTCACCTCTGAATCTCCTCCTCTCCAATCTAAAGTGACACAGCTCCCTCAGCCTCTCCTCGTCAGGCAGATGTTCCACTTAATCATCTTTGTGGCTCTGCGTTGGACTTTTTCAAGCAGTTCCCTGTCCTTGAACTGAGGGACCCAAAACTGGACGCAATTCCAGATGTGGCCTCACCAGGGCAGAGTAGAGGGGGAAGAGAACCTCTCTTATCCTACTAACCACTCACTTTCTAATACACCCCAGGATACCATTGGCTTTCTTTGCCACAAGAGCACATTGCTGGCTCACAGTCATCCTTCTATTCACTGGGACCCTCAGGTCCCTCTCCTCTGTGCTGCTCTCCAACAGATCAGTCCCCAACCCATACCATTCCATAGGCTTGTACTTTCCCAGATGCAAGACTCTAATCTGTGAGGATGCTGTGGGAGATGGTATTAGATGCTTTACTGAAATTAAGATCAATCACATCCACTGCTCTAACATCATCTGTCCACCTGTTTATGTCCTCATAAAAGGCTATCAGATTGGTTAATGAATGCTACTGAACTTGCTGTGTAAATGGTAAATGGTCAAGAACATCTAAAACCAAAACAATGTTCATTCTGAGCGGCTCAGGTATTAAAATTGACTGTTCTTCTGTCTGGGTATCAGAGTCTTCAACTAACATTTATGCAACCCCAATATATTTATGAAGAGGGGCTCCATGACCCTAAGCATTATCTGTTTTATTTTAAACACCAATGCACATCAAAATTATGAATTATTCAGGATATACTGAATTCAAAATGTGTGACTTAGGTCAGATTCCACGATCGTTATGTTTAAAATTCAGACAGAAACAGTGCTTGAGGGAATCGTAAGAGAAGGGGATAACCTGTGGATTAATGAATGTATTACTAAGGATTTTATCATCATCCTTTTTTGTACATTCTTATCACAGGAATATGATAAGTACTGAAGTTAAACAGGCTTAAATCCAAGCCTTCTAATACCCCAAAGTAAAATTCAGAGGTTACATCTTCTATGGTCTAACTGTATGCTATTCAGAAAGATGATCAATCTTCTTGTCTTCCTTTGAATTTAACATAATTAACAGTGTCATGTGGATCAATACAGTTTAAGCTCCTGCAGCCTCCCACAGCTTTTACTTAGGAGGACATTTAGAGATTTACAATAAAGAAGCAAAACGGCTCAAGAGCAGCATTTGCTAAATTTATGTATTTCGAACATCTACTATTAAACTTCATAGTCAATACCATTTAAAAATCCTAGTAAATCTAGCAGCTAGTGCAATTTATAGCAGTGTATCAAAACTTCATCATTTTTCCTTCTAAAAAATCTCTTAAGAAAGCAAATTGTCCTGGATTTTAAAAATGTAATAGGAAGGTATATCTTAGGCTGGATGTTAGGAAGAAGTTCTATACAGAGAGAGTGATTGCCCATTGGAATGGGCTGCCCGTGGAGGTGGTGAAGTCACCTTCATTGGAGGTGTTCAGGAGGAGACTTGATGGGGTGCTTGGTGCCATGGTTTAGTTGTTTAGGTGGGTTGGATTGGTTGATGGGTTGGACACAATGATCTTGAAGGTCTCTTCCAACCTGGTCTATTCTATTCTATTCTATTCTATTCTATTCTATTCTATTCTATTCTATTCTATTGATGAACTTATTAAAATATTCTTGAATAGTATTGTTCTTTAAACCAACAATAAAAAGCTTGTGTTTGAATAACAGTTAAGGTTTCTTTCCATCACAAACTTGGAAATCAAACAAAACAAAAATAATATTGTGCATTCAGTGATGATTTATATTTAGATATCTATCTATTAAATCATTATCTCCATTGAAACAACATTTTCTAACTTCTGGCAGGCTTTTGAAGTGATTGGTGAGTCTCTGCTATTTTGGAAATATATTTTAGGGTAGATATTCTAGTCACAGCCTGAAAAAAATCTCATGGGTAGTTACACTAAACTTTGAAATCAGTCTTCCTGGTAAAGAAGAGAAAAGGTTGTGTCCAAAGTAATGCACTAAGAATTGTTTCAGCACCATTCTGTGAAACACTGCAGATGCACGATAGTAATTGACTTCCTTCATATGGAAAACATGATTAAGTTCTGTTCCCACATGCTTTGAGGAGAAAAGGAGAACAAACCTAAATCCCCACTGTGAAGAATAAGGGACCTAAAACCTGAGTTATGCTTCAGTAAACTCACTCAATGTATTCAATTTTATTTTAAAGACTTCAGAAAGGGACTGTACAGAACAAGACTCTTTGGGGTGATGAGTTGTCCACATTACATAGTATTCATAAGTTTCATGTCTTTAAATGTGGTTTCCAAAAGAACCTGACTAGAAGGGGCAGCTGTTATGTGAGGATCAAAAGACTAGAACCTCATTTACAGAATAAGAATATTGTTACTACCCCTTCATGAAGCAGAATCCTTGGTTTCAGGTTATACAACAATTCTCCCTTGAATTGTATTTAATATCTGACAAAACTGTATTACTATCAGTGTTTCTATTTGACAAGAATAATCCTACTATGAGCATTCTCTTAGACTCCTGAAAAGGAAATTTTGGCTTTTTCTCATATTACTGATAAGTATATAAATATACATGCATATTGTAGGCTGAACATGAGCCTGCAGTGTGCCCAGGCGGCCAAGAGGAATACTGCCATCCTGGCCTGTGTCAGGAACAGTATGGCCAGCAGGAGCAGGGAGGTCATTCTGCCCCTGTACACTGCACTGGTTAGGCCACACCTTGAGTCCTGTGTCCAGTTCTGGGCCCCTCAGTTCAGGAAAGATGTTGACTTGCTGGAACATGTCAAGAGAAGGGAAACAAAGCTGGTGAGGGGTTTGAAGCACAAGCCCTATGTGGGGAGGCTGAGGGAGCTGGGGTTGCTTAGCCTGGAGAAGAGGAGACTCAGGGGGGACCTTATTGCTCTCTACAACTACCTGAAGGGAGGTTGTAGCCAGGCAGAGGTTGGTCTCTTCTCCCAGGCAGCCAGTACCAGAACAAGAGGACACAGTCGCAGGCTGTGCCAGGAGAAGTTTAGGCTGAATGTTAGGAAGAAGTTCTATACAGAGAGAGTGATTGCCCATTGGAATCGGCTACCCGTGGAGGTGGTGGAGTCACCTTCATTGGAGGTGTTCAGGAGGAGACTTGATGGAGTGCTTGGCTGCATGGTTTAGTTGTTTAGGTGGGTTGGATTGGTTTATAGGTTGGACACGATGATCTTGAAGGTCTCTTCCAACCCGGTTTGGTTTATTCTATTTTATTGGTTTATTCTATATATACACACACGCATATATACACACACACATACACACACATATATCTACCATATATATTTATATATATATATACATATTTATTTATATATATTATAGATATGTAATACTTTCAATGTTTTTCACCTATTTTTTGTAACTGAAATGTGTTATTGAATGTTTTATTGCATTCTTCTCTCTTTATCTGATTATTTTTCTAGAAAATAAAAAAAGCAGTATTATCAATTTCTTTTAAAAAAATCATATTGCAATCTAAAAGTTAAAAATTATTTTCTTGCTAAACTCACTTTAGCTGAAAAGCAGGCCAACTACTTCTTTGACAAAATACACAAATGAATCAGAAGTATATATGTATTAATAAGATGCCATATAGAATTTTTATGGTTGCTGAGCTTAAAATGATGCGTGCCTGAGAATATCATCTGTGTGATGCCAATGGATAATTGGCTCCGTGTTAGATACAATATATCTCAAATTCAGAAGATTTTGAATTCCCTCCAAAATTATTGGATTCATTTTTTATAATTACTAACAAAACAGCATTCATTTAGGGCAGATCAATTTATTTGTATGAGAATTTGCTAATGGGTCCTGATTTTTATAGATCCTACATACTTCCAGATCTGATCAAGAACTTTTGAAATAGAGTTAAACCAGACTTTTTTACATTAGTTAGATACTTGCGTGTCACAAAAGAAATCAGAAATCATAGAATCAATAAGGTTGGAAATGACCTCAAAGATCAAGTCCAACCTGTCAGGACTTGGTTTTATTTGAGCTTCTAGAATTTCACTTAATACTTTGCAAATATTGTTGCAAAATCTTCAAATTTTGTGAATTTTACCTCCTCACCCTCCGCTGAAAAATGTCTCCCCATTTTGTAAATATTAACCATATGCTTATTTTTTATTAAACATAGATTTTTACAGAAGTGTAATACTCAGATTTAGAAGCAGGTAAGTAGAACCTGTGACTGGTGAGCAGATGAAGCACCCACTATCCCAAGGTACAAAAATCTGAAAATGCTGTTAAAATAAGAAAAGAAACCAAAACCAACCAACCAAAAAAAAACCCAACAAAAAACAACCAAACAACCCCCTCCAACCTCCCCCCAAATAAATAAAAACAAATCAACAACAAACAAAACCAAATCAACAACAAACAAACACCATCCACCCCACCCCCCCCAGATATACCAAATAAACAAATGGGTTATCCTGCCTGTTTCCCCTCAACACAGAAGTGAGGGAAAGTAACACAGAAAAGAAACCTGCATTAAGATAAAGTGTTGGGATAAAACAGTTTAATATAAAATCATATAATGCACAATGACCCTAGTTAATGCAATGCACAATTACCTTAGCTTAGGCTATTTGAGGGGAAAAAATAGTGAAATGCAGAAAAAAATACAGCCAAAACCTACAGAAAACCAGCAAGCTACCCAACCCCCACTCATCTTTCCACCATCCCTGAAGAAATGAGCCAACACCCAAAACCTGGAAGCTGACAGCAGCAACTGGAACCAGAAGCCTCTCATGTTACAATCTGAACTTTAATCCCCATAACACTTTGCTCCAGCCAGCACTTTCATTTTGAAGTCTGTGTAGGCAGGATGATTTTGAATAACTAGCAGCACTGGATGAGGCACTTGGTGCCATGGTTTAGTTGATTAGATGGTGTTGGGTGATGGGTTGGACTTGATGATCTCAAAGGTCTTTTCCAACCTGGTTCTATTCTATTCTATTCTATTCTATTCTATTCTATTCTATTCTATTCTATTCTATTCTATTCTATTCTATTCTATTCTATTCTATTCTATTCTATTCTATTCTATTCTATATATTTAGCTTAACCCATGATACGAGCACAGCCATTTAAGTTACAGATGGTAGGAGCACAGATGTCCTTTCTGCCAGCATAACTCATTTTAGTAATTAAAAACAACATTTTTAGGTTGGTTACATTGATGTATATGCAAAAATAGAAAACTTCACATTAACCATACCCCATGATACCTTGTACTTTCTGGCAGCAGATTGAATTTCCCAGCAGTTTTATATCCTCCTGTGCTAACCGTTCATGCAGAAAGCACAGATGTTGGTGGTCAGCTTAGAAATTCAAATGTTATACTTGAAAAATCAAGACAGCATGACTTCATCAAGGCATCTTACAATGACTATATAATGGCAGTAACAGCACCCCAGTACAAGGCATAATTCATGTACTTTATGCTGTTGGCAGTGGCGTGCTCCCTTGAATAAGCATCAGCACAATGACAAGCTTATGTTTGCCAGCACCAAAACTGATTTTTCAGTTGTTAGCAAGTTATTTTGAAATTCATCAGTTGAGTCCCATGTTACCTTAGCTTTTGATATTTAAAATTACCAGCAATTACATGTAGGATGCTGACTGGCACAAGTCAACATGGAATAAAACCAGGAATGAAATTAAGACAGGTCAATAACTTTATCAGAAACTACAGGTGAACAGTTGGAGAGTTAACATGAGCTCAATTGTGACAAATTCTTTCATAATTAAAGAACTTCAACAGATCAGAAGCCTTTATCTAAAAAAAATTCACAATAGATGTTTGATTACTTTTTCATAAAAAATAAGCTCAAAGCACACTTTGCTTTTGATAGTCTGAAACACTGCAAGAATTCAGAGGATATAGATTTTTTGACATAATTAATAGCAATTGACATACTGAAGGATTCTGAAAGAATTTATAAATTCAAATATCTATCAAATTAGTGCTTTATCAACAAATTTTATATTTTGTAAGGCAATGCTACAGTAAGCATAAAGACTGGAAGGTGTCAGATGGTCATTAGTACTATTATTTTTGTTACTACTATTATTACATCATAATTTGCCCGAATACGCATGGGCAAACTGGAAGGTGTCATTCTCACTAGAGATTTGGCTATGATTGTAATAATTTGGAGTAACAGAAGAAAAATATTCTAGAAATAGTAGCAAAATCATAAAATAAAAAAAACACACTGAGAATTCTCACTTGAGGATGGCTTTTTAATGTTGCATTATGTATTTCTATATAGCTTCTAGCAAAACATTCTTCAGATAGAAAACATACTGGGAAAGATCTCCTTATTTGAACAATATGCCTTCTTCTGTGTCTTTCTTGTAATTAGAGTCTTTTTACTAGGTCACATGAGACCTTTATTTTAGTTCATAGTAACATCTTCCAGGCACAGGATCAGAGCATACCAATGGGAAGATAATGAAGAAGGGGAGCCAGGAGACCTGCATGGTTAGATAAGGATGTGCTGGACAAACTAAAGTGGAATACGAGAGTCTACAGATCATGGAAGGAGGGGATAGCCACTTGGAAGGAGTATAAGACTGTTGTCAGAGGATGTAGGGAGACAGCTCCGTAAGCTAAGACCTCATTGGAATTAAACTTTGCAGAGAGTCAAGGACAATAGAAAGGGATTCTTCAGATACATTGTAGAAAAAAAATAACACTAAAGGCAATGTAGGCCCACTGCTGAATGTGGTGGGTGCCCTGGTAACAGAGGATAGAAAGAAGGTGGAGTTGATGAATGTCTTCTTGGTCTCTGTGTATACTGCTGGTGACTGTACTCAGGAGCCCCATACTAAAGGGATCCCTAAGGAAATTGTGATAAAGGAGGAGTCTGCCTTGGTTGATGAAGACTCAATTAGGGAGCAATGGGGCAATCAGGACATCCATAATTCCATGGGTCATGATGGGATGCAGCCACGGGTGCTGAGGGAGCTGGCACAAGTCACTGCTGGGCCACTCTGCATCATCTTTGGTAAGTTGTGGGGAACAGGAGAGGTGCCTGAGGACATGCGAAAAGTAAATGTCACTCCAGTCTTCAAAAAGGGCTAAAAGGCCTATGGTATCCTGGGGTGTATTAGAAAGTGAGTGGTTAGTAGGTCAATAGTGGTTCTCTTCCCTCTCTACTCTTTCCTTGTGAGGCCACATCTGGAGTATTGTGTCTAGTTCTGGGCCCCTCAGTCCAAGAAGGACAGGGAACTGCTTGAAAGAGTCCAATGCAGAGCCACAAAGATGATTAAGTAAGTGGAACATCTGCCTGATGAGGAGAGGCTGAGGGAGCTGTGTCACTTTAGATTGGAGAGGAGGAGATTCAGAGGTGACCTCATTAATGTTTAGAAATGTGTGAAGGGCGAGTGTCAGAAGGATTGATCCAGGGTCTTCTCAGAGATGCCCAATGATAGGACAAGAGGTAGTGGGTGCAAGCCAGAGCACAAAAGGTTCCATGTGAACAGAAAAAAAAACCTTTTTTACTGTGAGGGAGGCAGAACACTGGAATGGCCTGCCCAGAGTCATTGTGGATTCTCCTCTCTGGAGACTTTCAAAACCCACCTGGATACCTTCCTGTTTGACCTACTCTAGGTGATCCTGATCTGGCAGGGGATTTGGACTAGATGATCTTTTGAGGTCCCTTCCAACTCCTAACGTTCTTTGATTTTGTGATTATTCTTTTTTTCCCATCAGAAATTAAATTCCCATTTAAAATAAGTGTTCTACGATACTGTTTTTCTGTGATCTAAGTTAATATGTGCACTATGTTGGAGAAAAATAGTACATTATGGATATTACCTTAATTCTAGCCAAAACAAGGCTCTTTTTTTATAACCATAAATTTTGCAGGTGCAAATAAGTGCAGTCAGTTTTATACCATCTATTATTTGTAAGAATAATTCCTGTAATTTAGTCGTTCACACAACTGAATGCACCTGTAAGCGTGGTACTTTGATATCCAAGTCAGATTAACTGCATCTATAAATACTTCTTTGCATAATTATGATGGATTGCGGAACCAGAGCTAAAAATAATTTAAAAAATAAAAAATAAAAATCTTTATCTAGCTTCTACATATATACCTGGAAACAGAAGAGCAGATACTAAAAGGATGTTATTAGCCAAGCCAGTATCTGAATACAGCATATGAGCTATGTGTGATATAACAAGAGAAAAAAAAATCTGATTGCAAAAGAAATGCAAAGTATTTGCTTATGGTATATAACTTATGTTCTATAGAAGAAAACAAACAAACTGCTGAACTGTGTCAATCCCAGAAAAGTAAAAGAGGTAAAATATTGTGTTTTTGTGTTTTTTTTTCATTCTATTATGGTAGATAGAATAATGTAATAATAGCCTAATTTAGGATTCACATCCAATTCCTTAGATTTAAGGTCTTAGACCTCAGTTTGATCCTGAACTTTGCTTAGGTGGCCCAGATTTTACTCATCTAACTTCCTGAACCTTTTACAGGCAGATTTTTAGAACCTTAGTGAGGGAAAGTACTTACTATACCCAGCTTTATCCTTCTAAAAGAAAAGCATTTCATTTGAGAAAGATGATAATGGACAGGATGTGTATTTTTAGATGAGTACTTTTCCTAAAATTTGTAAAGTTGAAATGTACTCTCAAGACTTCTGTAGTTTTACTTTATTTTAGCAGTAACTTAGGCAAGTGATGGAATATTCACAAAACTCTAGTGTTGTTCTTAAGAATGTAGACATATCTCAGAATAATCCCTTTATTCCCTTTAGTCAGTGAAGAGATGTGGGCTTATTCTGAAGATCATTCATGGCAGGAACCTGATATTATGCCCTACAAATACTGTTTCTCTCCAGTAACTCTCTATGAACTAAGGTGAACTCTATACCAAATACTCTGTCTAAGCAAGTCCAAAGTATATTTTGATGACCTTAAGTCATGAATGGCTTCCTGAAACACAATTTCAGGTTCTTTGGTCATATGTGTCATCTGGTAAGCTGAACCTGTGAACTTTTTCAGATATAGCTGCAGATTTGTAATATCTGTCAGTTTAACATCCTAATTGTGAAAGGAAAGTGATAATGTCTGTGACTTAGCTCTTCAGATATTGTTTTTCACGCTTTATGTCAAAAATGGTAGACTTAGTCTGAATGTTTATGTACACTGTAGTAATTTTAAAATTTGCATTGGATGCTGCCAAAAATGTTCTGCTTTTAAGAAAAATATGTAAAAATATCTGGCACACATTGTAAGCTAATAAGCAGAGTGCTGAAATATTTATAGAATATCTGTGAATTAATATGCAGTGATGCTTCACAAGTAATTATGTAATTATAATTAAGATCCATTAGTGTTATGTGTGCCCAAATTAAAAATAATAGTTCCACTTTTAAAGAATCTTTATAGATCCACTTTTTACAACAATTTAAGCAAACAAATAGAGTTAGAAAACAAATAACTGGATCCTTTATTTGTTGAGTCTGTTACGCAACTTTACACCAGATAATATCTGATTCAGAATTCTTGAGCTGCTTATAGTTCTTGTAGGTAAAGGAATATCATATATCAAGGAACAGGAGTGATGAAACATGTTTCGAAGTAAATCACAGTCTAACGTCCAAAATTTTTTTCATTTCAAGGGCAATTAACACATTCAGACTTGATCTGACACAGTACAGTATAAATTCCTCGAGTAATACCTAGATTATCAGTGCTCTTTTTCTCTTCCTTCACCAAGTACTATCCCAAAAGACAAAAAAGGGAAAAAAGAAGAAAAAAAAAAGAACTGCTAGTTCTGTATAATAGTTATGTTACAGATAATCATGAAATAAAATAAACCTACCATTTGATAAATGCGGTAACAGGACTTGAATTCCTCTTTCTTACTTTGGAAGTCTCAGTGAAAAGTCAATTTGTCTTAGGGTAGGAATTGAACTGAATCACCAAAATTGTCTTTGTAGTTATGTAACCTGCAGTGGAGGTAATGGAAATGCACTGGATCTGTTTTTCCAAAACTGCAATGATGCATCTTGACAGGAGAAAGTATTTTCTGATGTTGCCAACATACCAGTACTCTTTCATTTGAGAAGCAGATGAGGATGACTGGTAATTACATATGTTTCCTTTATAGTAACTGATGTCTTGAACTGTGGAAATCTCTAAGTGTTTCTCATAACTATAGATTATTACATGTATATAAAGGACTATTATACTGTCTGCAAGAAATATTTCAAGAAAACAAATGTGCATGAAATTAACTAAAGCAAAATTACAAAAAAAATAATATGCTGGGGGAAACTGTATTTTATTTAAATAAAACATTATATAACATTTCCATTTCATTGTCCTTTATTCTTATCTAAATAAAAAAGGTCATTATACATTTAGGAAACAGGTTCTTTATGCCTCTTATATATACCTCCTTATACTTTTATTACCTGTGTCTACAGAGATGACTTGAGTTTAAGTTTTCTTATCCTAGATGGAATATCATACTGCTATAATCATGACATTTTCTTTATCCAATTTACCTCATTTAAAGCTTGCAGATGCTTTTGAAATGGACTACAAAGAATTACTATTCCATGCTAACACAAGCTCTTGGCATCTAATAACTGCAGAAATAGAGGCCTGAGGTTTGTTAAGTCTATCTACATCTTCCTGGTCCTGAAATAGATAGTTAAATATTTTAAATTACATTGCAATGTGGAAATGTAACAATTATGAGCACAAATTTATTTTTAAGGTATTTGAACCTAGTCCCAGGATTTTTGCTATGGATGCTCTAATTTCTGCTTCAAGACTTTTAAAGACATGTTAGTTTTAAATAATAATATTGACCTGGAAAATGAGGTCTAACTTTAACATCATAGCATAATGAGCATTCATTCATTCAGTAGGAACATATTACTTTTGCCGTATTTTTTAGAAAGCTTCTAATATAGTTGTGTAGAATTTTGAAAAATTCTGATGTTGTATGAAGTACATGACCTGAATGCAGTTGTATTGATACATAATAACAATTCTTCTTTGGAAAGAATATAGCCATAAGATTTTAATTTCATTATTTTTTAGACATTTCTTTATGTGTTTTGGTGTTTTATTGTTCAGCATTCTTTAAAAACAAACAAACAAACAAAATAACTCTGCATGAAATGCCACTAAATATTACAGCATTTATGTTCTTAGATACTTGGGGAACTGAGAGTAGGAAGAAATTAAAATCAAAAATCATGATAAAATTCTGAGAAATTAAAATAACCAAATGTAATAAAATTACATGAGCCACCTAATAACTAGAAACATTGCTGCTGTCTATTTTTTAAATGGCAAAGAGTTTACTTTCCAAAATATTATTTTAAGATCACAACTATATAATCAGGAGGTCTATTTGAGTCCTATCATCCTGTCAATAGGGTAATGTAAGGTGTTTGATACAGACTTACACTGTTTGCTCCTTTAATAGCTGTCCCTTTCCATCAGCTTCCTGAGGCACAAATTATGAGTATCCCAACTAAAAGTAAGTATTTGAAAAGGTGAAGATTAATTTCTTTCTAGGTGTCAGGACACAATGCAGTCCTGATGCTCCCTTGGGTTGGGGTAGAGGGTAAGTAGATATCCCAGAGCAGCCCATGTCTTCTCTGACAGAAGCCATCCCACAGGGTTTCAGTCATGGAACTACTGTTACAGGAAAATCTTTTTTTTTTTTTTTTTTTTCTAAGTGACCACTTTATGAATAGATGTCACTGGTATAACCCATGAATTTATGTTAACCTAGTATATTTCGAAGAATACAGACATCATAAACATCTTGACAATATGTTAGGGGTTTTTGTAACAAAACATTTAAATTCAGCAAAAGCAAAACTTGGATAAAGTACCTTCCTTTGTTGCACAATACTGTGCTCAGGTTTTAGTGAGGCATAAACTATTGAAAATCACAATCAGCGAATCAAAGAATATGTCTGGTTGCAAGAGACCTCCAAGTTCGTCCAGTCCAACCTTCAACCCAACACTGAACAGTCAACACTAACTTAACTCCCTAAGCACCAGGTCTACATGCCACTTGAACACCAGCAGGCGTGGTGACTCCAGCACTGCCCTGGGCAGACTATTCCAATATTTGGTAACAGTTCCAGTGAAGAAGTATTTCCTCTTATCTAGCCTAAACTTCACCTGGCACAGTTTGTAACCGTTTCCTCTAGTCCTGTCACTTTTCATCAAGGAGAAGAGGCTGCCCCCCTCCTCAATCCACCTCCCTTCAGGAAATTGAAGAGAGCAATAAGGTCTTCCCTCAGCCTCCTCTTCTCTAGACTGAACAACCCCAACTTCCTCAGACACTCCTTTTAAGTTATGTACTCCAGGAGATTCACAGGCCTCATTGTCTTTCTCCAGGCAGGCTCCAGCGCCTCAGTGTCCTTCCTGTAGTGAAGGGCTCAGAACTGAGCATGGTACTTGAGGTGTGGTCTCACAAGTGCTGAGCACAGGGGGATGATCACCTCCCTGTTCCTGCTGGCCACCATGTTTCTAACACAAGTCAGGATGCCACTGTTTTTTTTTGCCACCTGAGCATACTGCTGACTCATATTCACTCAAATATTAGCCAATAACCCCAAGTGTCCCTCCCACCCTGCTAGCTTTTTAATCTTTCAGGAGAATTACTTCATCATGCTCTAATAATAAGAATTTATAGTCTTTCTAACACTAGGGATATGCTGAGGAGAGTAATACACAATCTTTCTAAGCCTAGGCCTATGTTTAGCTGACCCAGCAGTTAAAACAGACTGAGTGAGAACTGAAGGAGCAGACAACATGACCCATGACAGAACAAGATATGCATGGAAGAAAGAACAAAGTGGCTAGGCTGCTTCCACTTATATACATCCAGAAGGCATCCTAGTGACAACCACGCTTTTTAGCTCATTTCTATTCCTACTTGCTGCTGATTTAAGCAGTTCCCTGGGTATCAATTTGCTGGAGTAAAATTGCTGGATATTAAGAAAGGAAGGAAAGAAATTCTGAAGCTGTGAATCCTTAAAATGGTTGAAAAGCACTTTACAAACAAAAGAAATTAGCACTAAAAATGTATATTGGAAAGTTACATAAAGAAATTAAACATTAAAAGTTATTTCATTTCAAAGACAGGTATTGCAAAAGCAGAAAATGCCATATTTCTGTTTGTTCCTATAGTAGTAGTTTGTTTTGTGTTTCTAGTGCTCTACAGAAATTAAAAATAAAAGAACAAATAAAAAAAAAAGTTTAAAATTTTCTTCTATATCTTCTGCTCATAATGAGCATTGTGGATCTAACAGTTCTATTTCTAAACTCAAGCCAGCAATTTATGTTCTACCTTTTTTAATGTATAGGATCATTTTTAACAGGTCAGTATGAAGAAGCTTTTTGAGTACTATGTTCCTGTATACCATGTTTATTCTATCATAAATCCCAGACAAATGCCTTGGTATGATAATTCTCACAAGGGAAGTTTATCTCCAAATTATTTGGGTTTTTTTAAGTCTAGCAAAAAATTGTCATGCATAGTTTGATGCTTTGGCTTTCTTAATATTTTATTAACATGGCATGATCCTTTTGTCCAAAATCATACTTAGAAAACTTAACCACTGGAATATGCTACAGAAAACATTATATGTATAAATAATGAACATACTGCATGATAATCAGTACTAAGGAGTTTATATCCTTTAGCATTCTGCACAAACACAATTAAATGAAACAAAATATTTTTTCTAATATATAGAATTTCCAAGCAGCCTTTATTTCTGCCTTAGGTTGTCTAAGAACTGAAGACAAACAAACAAGTAAATAAACAGCTATAGAAATATCTCTGTAATTAAAAACAAAACAAAACAACAGTACTCATTGATGCACATTGTTGTCACATAAATGTATTTTTAAATCAGATGTATAAAGCATTGTGCAGTTCTTCTGTATCGCAAAATGAATTCATGAAGAAATAAAAATAAAAGTGGAATGTAAACAAGCACAAGAGAGAATATGCCACTTATATGAGGCCTTAGAGTTTCAGAGTTCTCTTGCTGATTTTTAAATATTGACTTAGAATCATAGAATCAATAAGGTTGGAAAAGACCTCAGAGATCATCAAGTCCAACCTATCACCCAACACCTCATGACTCACTAAACCATGGCTTCAAGTGCCATGTCCAATTCTTTTTTGAAACCTCCAGGGACAGTGACTCCACCACCTCCATGGGCAGCACATTCCAATGGTCAACTACTCTTTCTGTGAAGAACTTTCTCCTCACCTTGAGACTGAACTTTCCCTGGTGCAGCTTGAGACTGTGTCCTCTTGTTCTGGTGCTGGTTGCCTGGCAGAAGAGACCAACCCCCACCTGGCTACAACCTCCCTTCAGGGAGTTGTAGAGAGCAAGAAGGTCTCCCCTGAGCCTCCTCTTATCCAGGCTAAAGAACACCAGCTCCCTCAGCCTCCCCTCATAGGGCTTATGTTCCAAACCCCTCACCAGCTTCGTTGCCCTTCTCTGGACACGTTCCAGCAAGTCAACATCTTTCCTAAACTGAGGGGCCCAGAACTGGACACAGGACTCAAGGTGTGGCCTGACCAGTGCAGTGTACAGGGGCAGAATGATCTCCCTGCTCCTGTTGGCCACACTGTGCCTGATACAGGCCAGGATGCCATTGGCCTTCTTGGCCACGTGGGCACACTGCTGGCTCCTGTTCAGCCAGCTGTCAACCAGTACCCCCAGGTCCCTTTCTGCCAGACTTCTCTCTAGGCACTCTGACCCCAGCCTGTAGATCAATAATGATATTGAATAGGATCAGGCCCTACACTGATCCCTGGGGGACACCACCAGTGACTGGCTGCCAGCTGGAAGTGGCACCTTTCAACATCACTTTCTGGGCTTAGCCCTCCATCCAGTTCCTAACCCAGCACAGAGTGCTGCTGTCCAAGCCATGAGCTAACAGCTTGGCCAGGAGATTGCTGTGGGGGACAGTGTCAAAGGCCTTGCTGAAGTCCAGGTAGACTACATCCAGAGCCTTCCCCACATCCATCAGGCAGGTCACCTGATCATAGAAGGAGATCAGATCGGTGAGGCAGGAGCTGCCCTTCCTAAATCCATGCTGGCTGGGCCTGATCCCTTGGCCATCCTGCAGGTGCACTGTGATTGCCTCCATCTGCTGGCTTGTCTGCCATCTCTCTCAGCACCCTAGGATGGATCCTGTACCCATTCCCCCCTGTTTCCAGAGTCGCCTCCTGCAACTGGGGGTGTCTCCAACATATCTAACTCCCTTTCACATTCCCTTGTAGTCCTGAGTCTTAATACTTCTTCTTTTAGCTCAGCCACCAGATGGAGAAGATAATTCACCTGGTCACACCTCACACAGGTGTGGTCTCCTTCACCCTCATTCCAAGGGCCAGTCTCCAGCACTCTCTGCAGCTAGCAGCCCAGACACCTGCGTGCTTGTGTGCCAGCTCTGTCTGTGTACCTATAATTTTTCTACTAGCTTTTGTCTGAGTTGTTACCATGGCTGGATCTCTTCAGGCAGGTGAAATTAAGTTTGGGGGGTTTTATTGCTTGTTTTAAAATATATATATTCCATCCGACTACTATATTTTGCCCAAGCTACTACAGAGGCTTCTGTACTCTGTCGGCTGACCCGGCACACACCGCTAGCTGCAATCCATCCAGAAGGCTCTCTTGCCAAATGGCAGTTGAACGGCTTTGCTCTCCCTCATTTAAATTCCCCATGGCTGACATCATCCTCTTGAGCAGGCACGCGAGAAGATGACCCTGCTGGTCCTTGCTATCCGCTGAGGTCGTCCCGCCCTCAAAAGCCCCAAAAAGAATCCAAAGCAGAGCACCTCATAGCTCACCTCACTTGAGCACACCGGTCCTGGTGCCGGTCCCGAGCAGCTCTCTTGGCAAAAGGACAAATTGTCTTGACATAAATACAGCTTTTTAACAGTGTTTTACAAGTGATTGTTTTTTTTTTTTTCTATTCCTTTATTCTTCTTCACAGAAAATTATTAATATAATACTAATTTCAACTCTTCCTAATGTGTGGCTGACACAACAAAATATCTGACTTGTGAATTGTTTATCAAGCATTTGGCAAACCAGCAACAACCACCCAAACAACCAACCAAACCCCCCTGCACTAAAGTACAACAATTGTCTACTAAAGCACAACAATTTTCTACTGAGTTATAAGAAGTCAGTATAGGAAGGTCAGCCCCTTTCACCCAGGGCACCGCAATCCTTCTGCAACAGCTATAAGGTGTTTCGTTTTGATCTTTTCTTGAAAGACATCCAAATTTCAGGTGCAATATAAGTCAATATTTTTTTTTTTATTACTGCACTAAATTTGCAAGTACAGCTAGTTCATTCTGGATCAAATGCTGTTTCAAAGCAAAAGAAGCCAGCATCTGATGTCAGTGTTGCTAAGTGCCTTCATCATGTGATGCCAGATCATTTTTCTGAGCTGGCTGTAATAGAACATCTAAAAAAGTTTTAGTATTCAGACCAATGTTCATTTTTTTCCCCAGTAGCTAGGTGATTTATATGAATATAGAATCATAGAATTGTTGTGGTTGGAAGAGATCTTTAAGACAACAAAGTTCAACCTTCAGCCTAAGACCACCATAGCCATTAAGCCATGTCCTAAAGTGCCATATCCATTTTTTGAACACCTCCAAGGACAGAGATTCCCTCACCTCTATGGGCAACCTATTTTAATGTATAGAAAACACAGGAACATTGAATTAAATTAAAAAAATGGAATTATAATTGTCCTGGAAGAGGCATTAACAAGCTAAACCTGTTGGAGCCACTGCTCTTTCTCCTCCCTCCCCATTCGCAGGGTCCAGGTTTGAGGTTGGGAAGCCAATAGGCAGGTGACTTTGAGGCTGCCTGGAGGGCGTGGAAGCTGGACCCTGAGCCTCACGTTTCAGAGAGGCAACTGCATGTGTCAGAGGTTATGAGAGAAGGTGTGTGCAGTTTTGCCTGCCAGACAACATTTTGAACTGATTGGCAGTATTTGAATAGTTAATGTGCCATTGGGCTGTTCAGTTTTCAAAAAGGGAATTTATGGGGGAAGATTTAGGAGCCCATCTCTCTCTCTCTTATCTCTCATCTTCTCCCCTCCACCCTGTTCATTAACAGGATTCAAGGTGGTGACAAGCACCTTCGTGCTCCTGTCTTCAGGGCATTGAGCTTCTTTTGTCTCGGCAGCATAATGTTTGAGTCATATATCTTCACCACAGCAGTGTGACCTCTCTCTCACTTCCTCTAATTTTGTATACTATCTTTTGAATTATTCCTGCCCTTTGGATTACAAATACGAACTCAGAGCATCTCTTCATTCGGCAAAGGTTTTGGTAGTTTGGTGATTCATGAGTAACTTATGCTAATTTACCTGGTTATTTCCAAGGTTTATAGCTTGTTTACCTGTTGGTTAGCACCGTTGTGAACCCAAGGTGGTCCATTCTTGCCACATGGGGCAGCATTGCTGTTTTTTTTGCTTGTATAAGATGTTTCCAGCTTATTCCTCTGTATTCCAAGTTCTGATTTTTCTAGACTGTTATTCCACTGTTTATTGGCATCCTATTGTGTGTAATTAACCTATCATCGACCGGGCAAACAAACCTGAATCAAATTTGATCTGAATTTTTTTTATATATATTTAATAATATTAATATACTATTTCTGGCTTATCAATTTGATCAAAAACTATACCAGTGATCAACAGCTATAATCCTCTGTGACCCACTTACACCACTTATGTTGTACTAAATCTATGTTAAAAGGGTCATTTCATCAATGACTGAAGCCAGGCAACTTATAATAAATAAAAGTGAAATCCTCAAAGGATGAAATTAAATGTATTTATGTTCCCTGTTCCATGCATTAACCCACATGGGGGAAAAAAAAACAACAATCTACATTTTTTCAAAAAAGATTCTCCTATTCCTAGAATTAGTTGTGAAATTTCTAGTAAAATATTGGGGGGTTTGGTTTTCGGTTTTGTTTTTTCTTTTTTAATCCTAACCTTGCACAAAGTTGAACATAGACTTTTAGAAAGATGGAATTTTTGGAAAAGATTATGTTTTTAAACTGCTCTCAGGGCAGCCAGTGACACTGAAAATGAGACAATTTAATTTCTTTTCAAATTAGGAAGTCACTCTTCAGAACAGTCACTGCATGACTTAAAGTATTTAAACATATTCACATGCCATTTATCTTGCCATGTAGAGTATTGGATTCTGATGTACCATTCTGTCCTCCTGGAACTGTTCTCAGTGACGTCTCTCTGTTAAAACTACAAATTGTTGAAATTAAATTGTTGAAACATCATCTTTTTTTTTTTTTTTGAGGAGTTCCTTTATTTCTGAAATAACCCATGCTACTTCTGTGTGTGTGTTTATTTGGTGGTTTTGTTGTTTTTTTCCAGGCAGATTTTTTTTCACCTCTGTTAGTTAAATAGACATTGTATTACTTATCCAATCACTAACAAAACTCTCAAGAGGCTATTCCAGTTCTTTTAGCATTTTTCTGCTTTCAAGGAAACAGATTCTAACTGATTCTTAGTCAGAATTTGTAAAACAATGAGCATTCGTATGTCAGATGACTAACATACAAAATCCTCTAGGCACTAGCTGTGATGGAGCTACTGCAAAAAGTTGGTAGAATGGAAGAAATAACAGAGCATGTTTTGTCATGACATCATGAAACATGAAAACTTGACTCTGTCTTTTGTAAGCAATTACATTCATGTCAGCTAACTTCAGACATTTGCAGATAGAACTAGCCTTCTTTAACAGTCATTGGGAAAATTCACACTTTCATCTAATTAACCAGTATTTTTCCACTGGTTTAAAGGATCTTAGACAACAAATTTCCCAGATATGCCTATATTTTATCAGCTAAATATGATTTCCAAAACCAAAAGATCTAAAAGACATCTTAGTAACTTCAGAAATTTGTTCTGTTTCTGTGTAAATTACATTGGTTTTCATTGCAGGGAGCAGTCTGGGTTGAAATGCCATTCTTAAGAACAAGTTTGGTCATGCTATTTTATGCTACACAGTCTGTGAAAAAGACAGCTGGTAGAGGAGGCCATTGGTCTAGGAATTGTAAGTATGCTGCTGGAATCTTAACTTCCAAGATGGTTTCATTCATTCTGTCCCAAGCCATTATGTCTTTTGTTGTATTAGCACAAAACTAATCCCAGACATAAACCAGATAAGGTGATACCCCTAACTTACTGCTGGTTTACCTAGCAATTCTGTAGTATGAGCCACATAGTCAAGTAAAAATATTTCTTAACACAAACCCACTGATGATGTTTCAGGTGGGAAAAATGAAACACAAGAAGTAGACTCTTTCAGCAATGTGTGAAGGATTGCAAATATCTTGATATGCTGGAAACCATTCCAACTAATATGAAAAGAAACTAGGGACACTTTATGATCACTTCTGAATTTCACATGGCATATTGGTTGACAGATGGCTAATACTGTCAACAAAAGCAACAACAATACAATAATACAATAAATCCAGGATGGAAGAGACCTTTAAGATCATCGTGTCCAACCTATCAACCAATCCAATCCACCTAAACAACTAGATCATGACACCCAGTACCCCATCAAGTCTCCTCCTCAATACCTCCAATGATGGTGACTCCACCACCTCCCTGGGCAGACCATTCACAGCCATATAGATTACTCCCTCTGTCATTTAAGATACTGTCAGGATGTTAATGTCTCAGGTAGAGTCTTCCCCGTGATCCTGATGCAACCTTTGTAACCATTGCTCACACTTGTCCTTGAGTTATCTGCCCTTGAATGTTCTGCCCATGATGTACCTGGACCTTTTTATCTCTGTCTTCACTTGGTCTGCCTGCCATCTCACCTTTTCTTGCTTGCTAAGGATTGAACAATCCTTTATGGCAGGAAACTTATATAGCTGTAGGTATTCTAAATTTCTTGGTCATTTCTTAAGGAATTCAGCCTGACACTTCCTTAGTAACATATTGCAGCAAATCCAGCTTTAGGGTAGATCTGCCAAAATCAATCTAATTAACACACAGTTTACTAAGTACTACCATTTCTCTTATTCTGCTTGAGTTCTAAGCTTGCAAGTATTTATTTTTCCTTGTAGCTGAGATATGGCATTATAAATCAAGTTTTTAAAAATAGCTGCTCTATTTTTAAAAGATGATATTCAGGACTTCAAAGAATTCTCTTAAGTTGCAGAGTACTATGACTTTTTTTAGAATTCCTAACTGCTGAAAGATTTTGCAGTGCTCAGAGTATTTCCTGAGACATTAGGAGCTATTCCATTTGGCACTGTCTAAGTAATTCAGAAATTTGATGTGAGTTAGTGAGTAACATCCAGCAAAAACAAGAAAACCAAACCAAAACAACCCCACCAACATCCATGTCAGCTATAGTTAGCCTGAGTTACTGCTGTATATTTTGAATTTCAGGAAAGTTTATATGACAACACCATTTATTCCTCCTAAGTTTGATTCTTTAATCTTTGTGTCATTTTGATTGATACCACTACTGATGCATTGAGTAAATCTTGCTTAATGAGATGAAAGTTGTATCCAGAAGCATTATTTTCTTCTCCTCTTATTTCTACTTGCAGCAAATGTATTAAGATGCAAGATGCAGCAAAAAAGAATCTGCCAGGTTTTTTAGATTAGAAGTCAGATTAAAATTAGTTGTGTGATTTAATGTTTGGGTTTTTTTTTTAATTTTTACCACCAACCTGGAAAAGTGCCAAATTGTCACATAAAACAACTATCAGATAAAAACCAAACCAAATATTTTATAGTAAAAATAATTCAATTCACTTTAATCTCTTCCTTTGCTACAAGGTAACTCACATGTTTATCTGCAACAGAACTTGTAAGACATGGTATATTTTGCATATTTATTATTCAACTGTCATGTTTTCCAAGTATTTTATATGATATGGATGCTCATTTTGGGGGCTTTCTTTAGAGCATGTCTTCTTGAGTCAAGTTCATAGGCCTTACCATGAGATACAGACATCGGTTTAAAAATTCTGTTTGGGCTTCAACAATGATAAAATGTGAATAATGGTTTGCAAGTTCAGCGTCAGAAATCAGAAAAGCAAATGCCAAATCACTGAAAGCAAATCAAAAGTTAAGGCAGGAGCTAGGTATGTTTTTTATGGTTCTATTAGTTTTACTTACACCCCCAACACAGATGTGGGTCAAGTTCCTTCAAATATTTTACAGGAGGTTAGTGTTTCAGATGCCATCACAAAGTAAATTATTTTAAAGCAAATGAGTTTAATTGCTGGGAAAGTATTACTACAAAGACACAAATAATTAAGTTTCATAGTATTCAGCAAATCCATGCATCTGATTGCATTTTCTTTGCTTTTAATTTTATTGCCAGAAAGCATACAATTTTTTATTCTTATTCTAAAGCCTTCTGTGTTTACACTTGAAATTGGAACCATTTTTAGGCAGGAAGCTGAAAAGTATCATAAATGCCAGTCTGTTTCACATAAAAACAGATTTCGAGAGAATTTTTGAATGATTCGTTTTGTACTAAAAACGTATGTAGGAGTAAAATCAGAGTGTGACTGGCTCAGAAAACTGGAAAAAATTCACCACTTGACTTTGCAGTCAGATTGGTATTTGCAGAACTTGCAAAATGACAGATCCCCTTGTAGATTGCACAGTTGCTTTCATTTCTGTGTTATGGCAATTGGTGTTCACGTCTGGAATAACACACTTCCGTTTGCCTTTTCCGCTGCTATTGTTAGCATCAGTATTTGATATTCTGTGCTGAATGCAGATGAATTCATGTTTCAAAGTGTTATTTTCAAGTTATCACTGTCCTTATTTTGAAACATTTCAACTGGTAAAATTGTATCTAATATTTTAAAACAAACACATCTATTTTTCTATCACATTGTTCATAAAATGCAAATAAAAATTTGTCAATTTTTAGCAGTGCAATACTTTTTCATTCTGCCAACATGCATTTCATATATACAAATACAGTGAATTCCTCTTGGCTGACTATAGATAAATCAAAAGTTAAAGAAATATATTTTTTTGTTCTTTTTTATTTCTTTACTGATGTGTATTTAACACCTTTAGAATACAGAAATTAAAATCACTTCAAGCTTTTAGGTATATGTAAGAACACTTTTAACACTTTTGCAACACTGCTGCTTTGCCATTTGTTCAAATTCAGAATATTACCTTACCTTTTATGCTGAGTCTGGTAATACATCTTGAAATGCTTTGCAACATAATTTGTTGCAGTTAAATAATATTTCTTTGAAATCTGACTTGACTCCTTAGGCCTTTTTTTACTAATTATTTTTGGTGACTTTTGTGGACCTTGCTCATTTCCTGCACAAGATAATATCTGTTACACTGTTATCTGATCTACTGAAATTAGTATTTAATCAGAGACACATGAGAGATTATCCAATTGTCCAAAAAAAGACAGAAGACAGAAGAAATTAATCAGTCATTTTGGTCATAATGTCTTCTAATATGGTAGAAGGAAGTACATAGAGTACAATTAGGAGGCCACTAGGTTTGATGAGTTGCCAGGTCCTTGTTGTATTTTATTTTATTTTATTTTTCTGGATTGAAAATTCAAGGTATTGTGAGAATGTAGGAGAACCAGACTTTTAGATTATAAGAAATCTACTACATATTTTGATTGGCAGAATATTAAAAGCAATTTCAATTTTATGGTTCTTTTACTTATGTAATGAGAATTAAGTGTTTAGCAGGGCAACAAAACAAACATTCAAAAAAAAATGCACATTGGGAAAAACAAACAAACAAACTAATACTTGTCTGCTCTTATAAATTCTGGGAGGATGTTGTTCTTTGTAATTCATCCCCTCCCTGTCTAGAGCTTATTCCAGTATCACAGTATCACAGTATCGCCAACGTTGGAAGAGATCTCAAAGACCATTAAGTCCAACCTGTCACCATAGACCTCATGACTAGACCATGACACCAAGTGTCTAAGGACCATGAATTCCTTTTTGATTGTCCTGGTGCCTTTCTTACCAATCTCATTGCTGCCAGATGGATTACCATCAATGGGTAATAGTCAGAGGGCTGGATTAACTTTGGTAGTCTCCTGGTGATGTCCCTTACCTGGGCCTCAGGTAGGCAGCAGACTTCCCTGTGGGATGGGTCAGGACAACCTATAGGTCCCTCTATTCCCCTTAGGAGAGGGTCAACAACAACAATTACCCTTGTTTTCTTCTTTATGGCACTAGTCGTGATGGTTGATAGGGGCTGATTTGCTTTAGGCATCCCCTTAGATGGCTCCTCTTCTGTCTTCTCATCCACATTGCCCTCAACCTGGAGGGCCTCATACATATTGTGCAAGGGCAATGGGGGAGGCAAAGAGGGCTGGGATGGATTCCCCATGCTTCTCCTAATAGGGACCTGTACCCATTCCCCCCTGTTACCAGGGTCACCACCCTCAACTGGGGGGATCTTTAAAGCATGCTCCCACATATCTAACTCCCTTTCACGTTCCCTTATAGTCCTGAGTCTTAATACTTCTTCCTTTAGCTCAGCCACCAGATGGAGAAGATATTTCATCTTGGTCACACCTCACACAGGTGTTGTCTCCTTCACCCTCCATTCCAAGGGCCAGGCTCCAGCACTCTCTGCAGCTAGCAGCCCAAACACCTGCGTGATTGTGCGCTGCCTCTGCCTGGGTACCTATAATTTTTCTACTAGCTTTTTTCTGACTTGTTACCATGGCTGGATCTCTTCAGGCAGGTGAAATTAAGTTTGGGGGGGGTTGTTGCTTGTTTTAAAATATATATATATATTCCACCTGACTACTATATTTTGCCCAAGCTACTACAGAGGCTTCTGTACTCTGTCACCTAACCCAGCATGCACTGCTAGCAGAAGGCTCTCTTGCCAAATGGCAGTTGAACGGCTTTGCTCTCCCTCATTTAAATTTCCCATGGCTGATATCATCCTCTTGAGCAGACACGTAAGAAGACTACCCTGTCGGTCCTCACTGTCTGCTGAGGTCCTCCCACCTCCAAAAGCCCCAAAAATGAATCCAAAGTAGAGCACCTTTTAGCTCACCTCAGCTTGAGCACGCCGGTCCTGGTGCTGGTCCCAAGCAGCTCTCTTGCCTCTGCAGAAAGAAGACAATTAAGCTTGCTATGGATTGACTTTTGTAAAGTTCTTCTCAATGAGAAAGGAAAAAAAAATGTTGGACATAGACATGGGCATAGACAGGGAAATGTCATTTAATTCTTACTGAAATTGATGAAACTGGGTAAAGAGGAAAGAAACCTGTAAGTCTAGGATTTTCCAATTCTTGTTGTTATTTTCTTTGCTAGAATGTTGATATTCTTTTCTGGAGTAATTACAATTGTGTAAGAAGCAATGCTCTATAGAGATATTTTTCTGATCCATGGACCTGACAGGCTAAGATGATGAGAAAACTGACAAATTTCTTTGAAAAGTCACTCTCTATCCAAGTTGAAAGGTGATGATTGGAGCAGGTCCTTAAAGAATGAAAAGGCAAACATTTCTGCTCACTCCCATCAGTTAGTCCAGACTTCTATCTACACTAATTCTCTGAATTCATAAATTCCCCTGCCAAAAGTTAAATCCTCCAGATATGCAATGATGAACCAAAAGATCTTCAACATTAACTGACTTTTTCAAGAATCCTTTCAAAGTTTTATTACAGATTTGCCCAAATTACTGGTGCATCAAAAAGAATATCTTTCACTTCTAAGATCAGTGTGGTGGTTTGGGCCTTAACTGGAAGGTAAGAGCTTAGGTGGGGGCAAGGCTGAGAATCTCTCCCCCCACTCCCCCCCCTCCTCCCTCCCAACAGAGAGGGGAGAAAAGGAAGGAGCAAATCCACCAAACAATAACTTGGAGTCGGCTTGGAAGTAGAGAGGTAAAGAGCTGTTTTTAAACAATATATATATATACATATATATATATATAACAATAACAGGAAAAGGTTCACAAGGGCAAGGAACAAGGATGGATGGGAGGGGGACAAATATAAGAGAATAATACAAAACCAGCCTTTCTCTGAAGAAGCATGGAGGCAGCAGGGAGGAGGATCAGGTCCGACCACATGGCAGAGGAGCAGGAGGGCAGCTGCAGTATCTCTCATCCAGCAGAAGCAGGAGCCAGAAAAAGGGGCCAACAGCTATGATGTCCTGCTTTCTATACCCCAGCTGGACAGGGAGGGGGGAGTGGAACAGAATCAGCTTCCCAGGGGAAAAACGCCCTGCAGGGGGTGAAAAGTACCTGCAAGGCCTCCACCCTGCTTTGTTTTTTTTTGTTTTCAGAAAAGGACGTTAACCCACCACAATCAGCTTATTTAGTACATCAGTGGAAGAGACAGGAAAGAGGAAATACATCTTAGCAGTCTAATTTTTATTTCATTAACATTCTACTAATTCTTTCATGAATTGCTACTATAGTTTTTAACCCATTCATACTCTGTTACAGCTGGCTGAAAATAAAAATTGCATACTTTATATGTCTACCAGAAAGAAAGTGAAGCAAATGTAAATAATTAAAGGGAATTTATTTTTATTTTTTATATTGTTTTCATTCTGTAACCAAAAGTTGTATTTCTTGACTACTTGGTTTACTCTCCTTTCCTGCATGTTCTATTCTTAGACACTAGTTTGAGACAGCTAATATAAATGCACTACAATCTTCTTATAAAAAAATGGAATAAGCTATTTTTAACTATATTTCCTTCAGGAGTGGAAAGCTTCTGTTATCATATATCTCTAGATATTCCATATGCTTTCTAAGATTACACAGGATTATTATAATATTTTACAAAAAGGTGTAGCAAAAAAAATCAACAAAGTTACTTGTATTTTATCAGAGTTTGTTATATTATATTTTATTTTATATTGTCAGATATCACATATTTTACTTCTTTTGCAAAATATACTGTGATTCGATTGTTCACAGTCCCCTCCCACACATGTCACCATCATAGCTCCCTACAACTTAAAACCTGAAATTCGTGGCAAATTGAAAGATACAGTTGATTGAAAATGATACTGGTAATGATTGCAAATTAATTTAATAACATATCTGATTAAGACTACATATTAAGCCATGAAACAGCAAGCAGGAAATTGCAAGGTTCAACACTGTGATGTCTAAATATTCTGTTATTTAGCAGTTATTTAACTTGATGATAAGTATCATGGGAAAGCCTTTGAAGACTGAGGACTACTAGAAAGAAAGAGGATCTACCTGTTCAAGTAGAACAAAAAACACTACCAGCAGGCTGGTAAGAAAAACTAGGAGCAGGTGGAGAAATATGATGTAAAATTGACTGAGGGGATGTAATACTGTGGAGAACTAAGTTGGCAAGTAAAAAGGTGCAGTGATGTGGAAAAGAGAGATCTCTTATTCAAAAAAATAGGGTTGAAAGGAACTCACCTGAAGAGTATGTGCCCAAATATGGATGTGTCTGTAAGACAGCTTGACAGAGGAAGCTCTCATACCTTCTCTGGTAAATATGCATGCCATGGTACCTCTCTGAATTGCCCATACACTAACACTTTAAAATTCAGAATGGACAGTAGTTGATCTGCTGGAGGGCAGAGAGGCTTTGCAGAGGGACCTTGACAGGCTGGACAAATGGGCAGAATCCAACGGCATGAGATTAAACACATCCAAGTGCCGGGTTCTGCACATTGGCCACAACAACCCCATGCAGTGCTACAGGCTGGGGTCAGAGTGGTTGGAGAGCGGCCAGGCAGAGAGGGACCTGGGGGTGCTGGTTGATTGTAGGCTGAACATGAGCCTGCAGTGTGCCCAGGCAGCCAAGAAGGCCAATGGCATCCTAGCCTGCATCAGAAACAGTGTGGCCAGCAGGAGCAGGGAGGTCATTCTGCCCCTGTACACTGCACTGGTTAGGCCGCACCTTGAGTCCTGTGTCCAGTTCTGGGCCCCTCAGTTTAGGAAAATGTTGTCTTACTGGAGCGTGTCCAGAGAAGGGCAACAAAGTTGGTGAGGGGTTTGGAAGACAAGCCCTATGAGGAGAGGCTGAGGGAGCTGGGGTTGCTTAGCCTGGAGAAGAGGAGACTCAGGGGTGACCTTATTGCTCTCTACAACTACCTGAAGGGAGGTTGTAGCCAGGCGGAGGTTGGTCTCTTCTCCCAGGCAGCCAGTACCAGAACAAGAGGACACAGTCTCAGGCTGCGCCAGGGCAGGTTTAGACTGGATCTTAGGAAGAAGTTCTATACCGAGAGAGTGATTGCCCACTGGAATCAGCTGCCTGTGGAAGTGGTGGAGTCACCTTCATTGGAGGTGTTCAAGAAGAGGCTTGATGGGGTGCTTGGTGTCAGGGTTTAGTTTTTTAGTTGTTTAGGTGGGTTGTATTGTACTGTATTGTACTGTATTGTACTGTATTGTATTTAGGTGGGTTGGATTGGTTGATGGGTTGGATGTGATGATCTTGAAGGTCTCTTCCAACCTGTTGTATTGTATTGTTTGTATTGTTTGTATAGGGTGGAGAATTAGAGGTCTGCATACAGTTGCAAGATTATGATCTCAATGAGATCACAAAGATATGATGGAATCACTGATGTGATCAGAATTCTGCAGTGAACAGAGGCTCTTTTTTGAATTACAGCATGATATACTGAAGAGAGGGAACTGTCTTTTATGTGAGGCAACAGTGGGAGTACATGGACATCTGTCTGAAGACAGATAATGAGTCAGATTATGGGCCAAGATTATTGGGAAGCACTAGTGATGCTGTGGTGAGTATCTGACATAAACTGCATAATCAAAAAGAAGAAATAACTGAGACCTCCTTAAGTCAACAGGAATAAGCATCAGGTTCACAAATCATAGTAATCATGAAAGACTTGAACCACCACCACCATATACACTGAAAGGGCCAGGGCACAAGCAACCAGGAATATTTGTGGAGTACATTGATGACAACTTCAGATAGTTCAGTAGCTAATGAAAATAATTTTATTGAATTTTTATTCTATGATTATAATTTCAACAGCAAGAATCTAACTAGAGTAAGGGTACACAAACCCTGAAGGTTTTCATCAGGAGATGACATGACAGTTTAGGACAGATAATATCTATCTTGCCAAAGATGCTTCACATTGTATAAAATAATTGGCTACTGGAAGCAATAGTTTTTCAGAGGAATATCGAATGTTACATCTCTGACTAGATGGATATGGACTCATTGTTCCTTTGAAATATGACTAATTACCTCACATATTTCATGCAATTTTAAAGGACTTGTTTAGGAATTCACAATCCCAAATAACCATTAGGCTGCAGATTAACTTATCAGAACATAACCCTTCACAGAAAAACTCAGTGTAGATGCTGGTGCATGAGCCTATGTAAAATTAAGAAGGGTTCATCTTGACTGCTTTTTTAGAGCTGCCTAGACATTTTCTGAGCATGTCTATTCTCCATGGGCAAGTCTATGCAGTGAAAGAAAAATTACTTAATTAAGGAATCTAATAAGACAGACCTGAGGCAGAGTCAGTTCTGCAAAAAATGTGATCTGTCCATACATAAATAAATTTGGAACAACAGAACATTAGGCTAGTGTCTCCAATTTAAAGGCAGAATGATGTATACTTAAATCATTCATGCAAATAGGGAGAAACATACACCTTTGAGGGGAAGTTTAAATCTTTATAACAGATACCTAAAACAGCTCAAATGAATCACACACTAAAAGTGACTTCTTATCTGAATTAAGTTTACAGGGATAATAGAGGACTACTCAGATACAGAAATATGCAATGTAAATATTTGGATTTGGTCCTATAAATCTGACTTTACACTAATGGAGACAACGTTCTTATTTCTAAATCCTGATGAAGTTTTCCTTTCAAACAGAGCAGTTTGAGTGCACTTACAAATTTTGCTTGCAGTCTTAACACTGAAATCTTCTGCTGAAGTGTACTGTAACCTTTTATTTTCAAACCATTGTTTAGACACTCTGTTCTTCCTCTGTAAGTATAAGGAATTGTAATATTTCTTCTTTGGTTGACTTTATTTTTCAGACAGCTGCACAGATCCATAAACCTTGTTCACTATTTTCATCTTTCATATTCAAACTCTTCACAATTAGGGCTAGATGCAATAACTTGGTGAAATGATAGCATTACAATTAAAACAGTATTACAATATCAGCTATATTGGTATTAATGAATTCCATACCAGGAAAAATCTCTGACAAATGTCCCTGGCTACAGATTACCATTCTTATATCAAATATTTGGGTAAGTTTTATAACAATCTTTATAAACTGTATTATATTAGCTTATTTTAATCAGTGTCTTTTCCAACAGCAGATTGTAAGACACCATAATCTCCCTATGAGGAGAGGCTGAGGGAGCTGGGGTTGTTTAGCCTGGAGAAGAGGAGGCTCAGGGGCGACCTCATTGCTCTCTACAACTACCTGAGGGTGGTTGTAGCCAGGAAGGGGTTGGCCTCTTCTCCCTAGCAACCAGCAGCAGAACAAGGGGACACAGTCTCAAGCTCCACCAGGGGAAGTTTAGGCTCGAGGTGAGGAGAAAGTTCTTCACTGAGAGAGTGATTCGCCATTGGAATGGGCTGCCCGGGGAGATGGTGGAGTCGCCGTCCCTGGAGGTGTTCAAGAGGGGACTGGATGTGGCACTTGGTGCCATGGTCTAATCATGGGGTCTGTGGTGACAGATTGGACTCGATGATCATTGAGGTCTCTTCCAACCTTAGCGATACTGTGATACTGTGATACTGTGATATTTCTCTCCTTAGGAAGTTGTTTAGATTAAATTTAAAATAAAAAATAATCTTAAAAAAAGTTATCTATGGAACTTGCAGCAAAATCTAAAAAAATGCATGCATAAATGTGCGAGGGAATTGCTATTGTTTATTTTTGCCAAATATAAAGCAATTTTCTAAATATTCTAATGTCAATATCTGAGATTAAAAGTGTGAGAATTTACTTATAAACAAATACTTTGATGGACTTATTAACTCCACACATACTTGGCAAAGTTCCATTTTTGTTATCAGCTTTCCCGAGGAAGAATTTAATAAGTTTATTTGAAGCAAAATGACTTGCAAGTTTTCATCTGCAATTGCCCTAAGAAGAGATGATAATGTCTTCAGAGAAGATCATCTAATCTTATAAATGTTTCTGTCATAGTATTTAGGGAGTTAGCTTCTTCTGAATAGTTTTATGATTTGATTTACTTTGGTTTTTGTTTTGTTTGGTTGGTTTTGTTCTCAGTTATACTCTGGTATCTCTTAGTCCATTTAATACATGTAAAATACACATAGGAAGTTAATCTCCAAAATAGTGAACTATATAAAAATAAAATGAATCTTTTCTTGGATTCTTGAAATGTCAAATATGCCTGAACAAAATGTATTCTGTTTTTGTCAGTACACCTGAACTACCTAAATAAAATAAACTCATTAAATAAGTGGAGTTCAAGTGTATTCTGTATAGATGGAGATTGTTATTAACTGTTAGGCAAAAGAGAAAACAGGGATATTAGACAACTAACATCTATTTTATTTTGTTATTTTAAAATTGTGATTACAAAATACAGATTACACAAAGGAATATAAATGGCAGTCATTACAAACTGAGACTAATATAATTTCACCTGACATGACTCAAAAGTAACTGAACTCAAATCAGAAAATTTATTAATGTAGAAGCACTTCTTATTTCTCTAAATTTAAAATCTAAATTGATACTTCAAATTCTGTGTTATCTCTCCAAATATCATGTTGTTTATTTGACTTTTCCTTTCTCAACAGCAAAAAAAGAAGCCTATAAACTTATAATAATTGACTATTAAATTTAAATTGGATGTTTAAATACAAAATGCTTCTTGAGGGTCATAGAGACCAAGGTGAAGAGAAATTCTGACTAATCTCAGAAATGGATCCGGTAACTAAAATACATTAATTTAAACAAACAAATAAATTAATTAATTAAAGGCCAGGTTATCTCTTGGTATAAAGAATTTATGATATATTTAATACACTAATTTATTTCAATAGCTAACTAAAATTAGTATTAACACTCTCCGTTTAGTGCCCTTTTTTGGTTTCATGCATGAAAGGTTAGCTGGTAGACACAGACAAAAATGGCTAGCATACATAAATAAAGGTCTGGTAGAAAGCCCTTTGGGTAACACTGCATTATGTCAACAAAATCCAGAACAGTGTTTGAGTTAGAAAAGCTGGCAAAGTAACGCACCTTTAGGCTGATTTGACATCACAGCTGTATGGTGAAAGAACAGATGAACAAGCAGCATTCTGTAAACTGTGTTTTTCTAGTATGTTATTTTACTGAGATAATTACTTAAAATTTTCTTCTCTGTAGCTATAGCAGGTCAAGATCCAAAGATTAATACAAAAGTAAATTCCAGTTAAATTAAAACAAATCATCATGTTCTTTAGTAAGCCCTCAAAATATTTCATCTAAAGATGTGTAGGAGTTTCTGAAAACATTCAATATGAACATGTGAGAAATTCTGAATATTAAAAGGAATTTTAATTTATTCTACTTTTTTATATAGTTAGTTGTAGGAGGCAAGTAATGCTGAGAACCATTGAAATAAGTCTCAAATATAATTAAGGAAAATATGAAAAATGCTGTTGCTGAATGGTGGATTACAATAGTCAAGATAATATGAAGAACACATATGTGAGAATATCAGAAATTATATGAAAACAAAAGGGGAAGATACTGTACTTTTACTGCTAAGTAAAAAAAGTATGAGCTCATTTGTTAGATCACAGTATCACAGTATCGCTAAGGCTGGAAGAGACCTCAAAGATCATCGACTCCAACCTGTCACCACCGACCTCATGATTAGACCATGGCACCAAGTGCCACATCCAGTCCCCTCTTGAACACCTCCAAGGACGGTGACTCCACCACCTCCCCGGGCAGCCCATTCCAATGGCGGATGACTCTCTCAGTGAAGAACTTTCTCCTCACCTCGAGCCTAAACTTCCCCTGGAAGTTGACCACGAACACTGTTAAGCTTTTTTAGTTGGTTGGTTTTCTGTTTGTTTGCTTGTTTCCTGATTCTGCTTAAGGCAATTTCAATCTCATATAAATGATGCTATCGATATGTACAACAGATCCAAGACAATTAGTGCAAATTAATGAATTTCGAACCTCTTACTTCTTAGTTAAACCTAGGCTCTGAGGAGGAAGCAAGAAAGAAGGCAGATCTATTAAGAATGCAACATAGCTGAAAAATCCTGAGGGATGCAGGCCAAAATGTTTGGCAAACAAAGCAAAAAAATAAAAATAAAAATGGAAGGGTAGGAAACGTTACTTTTTTTCTTTCTCTCCGTTTCCTCTTTGTCTCTTATTTCCATATCACTGAAGAAGGAAATCAATAAGATCCTAACTGTCATACTTCATATCAGAATAAAAATAACATGAGAGGAAAAATTAATATTATACAATGAAAAATAACTCCATTTGCCTAGAAAAAGATCAGTTCTCCTTTGAAAGTGTAGGTGGATATACTGTCAGTTACTGATGTTTTCTTGTAATAAAGGTTAAATAAGGAATCAGACAGAATGATAAAATTTCTTTATATTGTGGCAAGTGAGGGCTGTAGTTCACAAGAAATATTTAGATGTCATCTACTTTAAATTGAAACAATAGTCAATGAAATATGTGCATGTGTGTGTGCATATATATATATACAATTTATTTGCAGTAGTTATTGGTGTCTAAACAGTTAAGCAAGGTTTTAGCGCTGACCAGGAAAAAGAAAAATGGACTACTGAAGTATATAATAGAATGGAATTAAAATCAGCCCCAATGGAAGAGATAAACTAGAAGGAAGGTGGCATTATGTTATTTTAGCAATGACAATGAGGGCATAAAATTCACAGAGGACAGACTAAATAAAGGAAAGACAAAGCTGAATTAATCTTGACTGAGTTTGGGAAAAAATCAGAGGAAAAAAGACTTTTTAAAACTGTAGATTGGCAAAATATGGCTAAAATGAACCAAATTAAATTATACATTTGAACTATTTATTTCAAGTCAATTTTACAGTCAATAGAGAAAATCTTACACTTCAAAACTGCCAAATACATGCACCGATTACAGAATGATATTACAAGTCCTAATTCTGTCCACATTTAAAACAAAATATTTTGAATGTATATACTTGATTTGTACTTTAGATTACTCAGAAAGTTTGCCCATTCTTACAGATTTTTCTCATAACTAAAAATGTCACTTGATCACAGTATTGATTCACATGTTTTGGTTTTTAGAGCAGTGTATATACCAAAAATTATATCCTTTTTACCCACAATTACAAAAAAAAAAGGACTAAATATTGGTAGTCCATTAAACCAGAATGTTATTCTATAATCTGAAGAGGAAACTTACTTTTTCTAAACATTCTTCTTGATAATGTAGCTTTTGCAGATGCCACAACATAAATGTTCTCAGATTTGTACTATCAGATTTTCAGTATCACAGTATCACCAAGGCTGGAAGAGACCTCAAAGATCATCAAGTCCAACCTGTCACCACAGACCTCATGACTAGACCACGGCACCAAGTGCCACATCCAATCCCCTCTTCAACACCTCCAGAGACGGTGACTCCACCAGCTCCCTGGGCAGCTCATTCCAAAGAAAAGACTGGATGAGGCATGTAGTGCCATGGTCTAGTTGATTACTTAGGGTTGGGTAAATGGTTGGACAGACTGAAAGGGGTTGGGGCTGTTCAGTCTGGAGAAGAGAAGGCTCCGAGGTGACCTCATTGTGGCCTTCCAGTATCTGAAGGGGGCCTACAAGAAGGCTGGGGAGGGACTTTTCAGGCTATCAGGGAGTGATAGGACTAGGGGGAATGGGATGAAGCTGGAGGTGGGGAGATTCAGGCTGGACATGAGGAGGAAGTTCTTCACCGTGAGGGTGGTGAAGGCCTGGAATGGGTTATCCAGGGAGGTGGTTGAGGCCCCGTCCCTTGAGGTGTTTAAGACCAGGCTGGATGAAGCTCTGTCCAGCCTGATCTAGGGTAGAGTGTCCCTGCCCATGGCAGGGGGGTTGGAACTAGATGATCCTTGTGGTCCCTTCCAACCCTAACTGAAACTATGAAACTATGAAACTTTATGATATTGGAGGTATCTTCCAACCCGGGTGATATTGTGATTGTGTGACACAGCATATGTCCCAACCATATTCCCTCTCAAAGAACACAGTTTTTGCATTGCAGTACACCCAGAGGATTATTCTGATGTCAAAAACAGGCTGTAAGAGTGACAGTTATGTGGTCAAATGGTGGGCAAGAAAAAAAAAAAAAAAGATCATTATGCTTTTGTTCACTCCAGAGATTGTCCTTGGAGTAAAATAATCAGTGTATTTTTTCAGTTTGCTTTCTAGCCAGTAGTAGAACCAGGACAGATAAATGTGACAGATAAAATTCCATTTTCCCTTATTAGAGTAACCTTTCATTCACTCTCCTGACCTAGTCTGACTTGCTTTTTCTGGTTTTGCTGCTGTTTTTCTGTTTCCCTTTTTATTTAGTACCTGTCTTTCTCCTATCAATGCAATTTTCTCACAATTTTTCTATCTTTCTTTCTTCCATTCAATTTTTTGTCCTACTAAATGCTTTTGTAAGCTATGTAGTACCTTATGCTCTCTGTGCCACTATGCCTTTTGGCATATACTGCTGTTAAAAGCTAGGATACAGTTTAAGTCACCCTTGACCTTCACAGGCAGGTAGTGTGCAAGTGGAAGTTTCCACAGTACAGCCAGTGAGGAAAGAGGGAAACCTTCACTGTATTTTCAAAATCCTTTGAAGACAGAAGGAACATAACCAACTGTCTTTCTACAGACTTTAGTGAATTGTATTGGAGATTACATGAATGAGAATAATATAAGGGACAAAAAAAGTGACTGTCAGTACCGCATGACCTAACTGGAGATGACTGACAGAAGGTATGATATGACTTTTGGGTTTGTTTTTTCCTGCTTCTTCCACCTACCTTGTGATTTCTTCTCACATCCTCTATCCCATTGTTTCACCTTCTCTCTACATAAGTTACTTCATACTCATGCATTTCTTTAACAAACCCAGGTTTGGATTTCAGAGTTGCTTGTATAACCTCAGATTTATTTAGATTTTTTCTGACATTTCTATCAGCTGGTGGTAGGTAATATTGATAGCTCTTGGAGCTAAATTTTCTGAGGAATTTAAGGTACACAATACATGTATTTAGATAAATGCTGGATGAGGGGAGAAAAATTATGTGCATGTTTTCATTACAGCTGATATTGTCTCTTGTCACTGACGTTTTGTTTGCACATTTCTGATATTTGATGCAAACTCCTCTGTAAGACTCACTCACCAGTAAGTAAGTAAAAGTTTTTCCAGTAATACTCCTTCTGTCCCCTTGAGGTCATTTGCATCTATGTGAAATTTCTATTCAGCAGACCATCATTTTCTTTGGACAAGTCACTGAATCTTTTGAGATCTTGTAAGAAGAAACTTTACTTACTATATCTTTTTCAAGAAAAACTTAGCTGGAAGAGATTCTTTATGAAATCAAAATGAAAGAAAGAATGAAGTTATCATAACCATGACTAAGAAAACCAAATCGAGCAAAGATTTGGGTGTTTTTAGGGATACACTGCATCAGAGAAAAATTGTTGTCAACTAACAAAATTTTGTATGAATTGATTTCTATGTTTATATGAGGGAAGCAGCATTCTAGATATTTATGTCACAATCACTGCTCAAATGCTATAATTTCTTCTTGTTGTAATGAAGAAATATTAGTTTTAATAAAATGTTAAGCAAAAAAGTAGTTAACACTTACTCTGTACTTTTATTTGTATATGCATGTATGCAAAACAGAGTTTATTTCACCATCCTGATTGCCTCATTCTCTCACAAACGTGTGAGAGAACTGTGAAAAAATGTAGAGCAATGGATTAAAAAAATGGACATGTTGCCCAGAAGAGCCGTGGACTTGTAGTGGTGGCACGGGAGTAGTGTATGATTCTGTGTTCAGTGACTGCCCATCAGGAGAGGATTCAGTTTTCTGTGATATGAGGAAAATTTTGTGAAAGCTGCAGAGCACAGAGAGCAGCATAAAAAGAATGTTACCTTTTTCTTTATTTTTACAAGTCAGAAGTTTAAATATACTTTATTTTTTTCCCATTCTTACAGTTATGTCGTCTCTGACATTGAATTTTCATTTGTTTTTCTTTATTTACACACACACACTACCCACTCCACCACCCCCAAAGTGTTTGATTTCCTCTACTTATGCTGCTAAAAAATGAAATCACAAAAGATTTGTATTTTATCATTTGCTCTTCCTTACGGAGCTAATCCCTAAAGTTTTATAGAAAAAAAGTTTACAGACACTTTGGGAACATATTCAGTAGTAACAAATTATAAGATAATATATATATACATATATATATACATATATATATGTGTATATATATATATACATATATATATACACATATAAGAGAAGCAGCAGCAGATGAATGAACTTCTAAAGCAGACACCAGTGTTAAATATGATAAAAATAAAATAACCTGTATAAAACCAAAAGACCATTTAGGTAGTGAGACATGTAGCTGCCAAGGTCTGTCATAATAATTTAGAAACTTATTTTAATGTGCCTGAACACAATGCTCTGGAGGAAGGGGCTAGGAAAGAATATGATAGTAACCTTGAATTTGTTATTTACTGCAGGCAGGACAGACAAAATTATATATATTATGGGCAGGTATAAGTTTGGGGGTTTTGTTTGCTTTTTTTTCACTTACCTGTTATTGAAACAAATAAACATTTCAGCTAATTTTATTGAGTACCTTGCCTGCATAGGAAAATGGGATATAAAGCTGTGCTGCCTCCTCTATTTCCGACCCACACACTTATCCTGTTTAAGATTTTTTAAAGATTTCATTATTTCTTTACAAAAGTTTGTCATTAACCATTTCTATAGAAAAAAATATCTTTTCTACTCCACAATTCATTTTACAATAATACAATACAATACAATACAATACAATACAATACAATAATATATGCAGGGCTGGTCAATACAATACAATAATACAATATAATACAATACACCAGGTTGGAAGAGACTTTCAAGATCATCTATTTTTAAAAGATGATATTCAGGACTTCAAAGAATTCTCTTACGTTGCAGAATACTATGACTTTTTTTAGAATTCCTAACTGCTGAAAGATTTTGCAGTGCTCAGAGTATTTCCTGAGACATTAGGAGCTATTCCATTTGGCATTGTATTATACAATACACCAGGATGGAAGAGACTTTCAAGATCATCGCCTCCAACCCATAAAGCAATCCAACCCACCTAAAAAAACTAAACCATGGCACCAAGCACCCCATCAAGTCTCCTCCTGAACACCTCCAATGAAGGTGACTCCACCACCTCCACGGGTAGCCGATTCCAATGGGCAATCACTCTCTCTGTATAGAATGTCTTCCTAACATCCAGCCTAAACCTCCCCTGGCACAGCCTGAGACTGTGTCCTCTTGTTCTGGTATCAGATCATACGCTTTTAAGTGGTTGCTAGCAAGAAATATAATGCCAAAATCTTGATTGAGCGCCTCATAATTTCTGTTTGTTTTCTGTGTCTGCTATTTATTCTTTGTCCCTTTCAGTGTAAATAAAGTTCAAAACTGTGCGTGAAACCTAGTATCATCAAGCAAAATTTAAATCTTCATTTCTAGCCTTTCCCTTTTTCTGTGTGTTTTTGTTTCTGTTTTCAAAATTTGTGAGGCCAAGGAAAACAAATATAGACCAATAATGAATATATTTAAATATTTTAAGAGCAAAACAAACAAACAAAAAATCTATTCAGACTTTTTAAATAACTTCCACACAGACTTTAGAATTATGAGCTAAAATTCAAAAAACAAGTTTCCTGAAGCAGTCACAGGGTGAGTCTACTAGATTGGGCTAATTGAATCACATTAGACATACTGTTACTGTTATTAATAAGTGTGTTGAGCAATTTCTCATGACAGGTTGAACCTAAGGCAAAGAAATGTCAGTGGAAGCTAAAAGAGATTAAAGAGAGGAAATGTCTTCTCTTAGAATACCACTGAAACATTCTGCATCTCTTAGTGGCAGAATTAACCCAACTGTGACACAGCATTGAGAATGTGAACACTGAATATAAACTATTGTAAGGCTCACATAATGCCATTAAAATATTCTGTACCATCTAAATGCAAATAATGGAAATAGTAATAACAACAGTAGTTTAGGGAATAGTTCGTTACACAATTTTAGGACAATCATTCTTGTATTATTACTCTTTGTAGGTCCAAAAGCATAGGAAAAATACTTAAAGATGGTAATGGGAAAAACCAAGCAAACAAACAAACAAACCAAACCCACTAGAAGAATACCAGGAATATAAAAATGTTGGGGATGGGATTAAATATGCGATTCAGACACATAAATTTTGTCAAGAACTATGCCAGCTGGGATTGGGGCGCTGGCCACCCCCCACCATTTTGAAATCTCCGGAGCTGTGGTAGCATGTGTCTAGTTCTTTGTTTTGTGCCTAGTTTTCTGCTTGTGCCTCTCTGGGACTGGGGGTAATGCAGATCTGCCTTTCAGTTTGTGCTTCACTTTCTGTTTTGCTACACTGTTGCATAACCTTGTCTGGCTTTTAATAAAAACTGGCTGTGCCCTCACAGCACCTGGGGCAAACTGCCCTAATTCCTGAACCAAGGAACCAACTAAAACACCCCGTCACAACAGAAATCTGCATAGAGCTATAAGCTCTGACACTAGAATTCAGAGAGATCCTCGTCTTCTGGACTGACAACTAGATTGAAGTTGTTGAGATATTTCAAATAACACGAAAAGCCTGCATGTGAACAACTTAATCTTATCATTGATCAGTCAGAGCCAGTTAATTTACCAACCAAGAGGTTGCCACAGCATTGTACAGTGCTGAAGGTGTTCCCTCCACCCCACTGTTCTTTGCTTTCGAACTTAGAGAGTCAGGATACTCTACCAATGATCTCACTGATCATGTCACTCTAGGACAGTCCTTCCATATCTGAAGCAAACCAGTAGCTACCTGAGATTATTGATGAGCTGTGGATGAAAAGTTTTAGAATCACAGAATCACAGAACCATAGAATCCAATAAGGTTGGAAAAGACTTCAGAGATCATCAAGTCCAACCTATTACCTAATACCTAACACCCCATAACAACTAAAATATGGCTTGAAGTGTCACATCCAATCCCCTCTTGAACACCTCCAGGGATGATGACTCCACCGCCTCCCTGGGCAGCACATTCCAAAGGCAAATAACTCTTTCTCTGAAGAACTTTCTCCTTACCTTGAGCCTAAACTTCCCCTGGCACAGCTTGAGACTGTGACCTCTTGTTCTGTTGGCGGTTGCCTGGGAGAAGAGATCAACCCCCACCTGTCTGCAACCTCCTTTCAGGTACTTGTAGAGAGCAATAAGGTCTCCCCTGAGCTTCCTCTTCTCCAGGCTAAGCAATCCCAGCTCCCTCAGCCTCTCCTCATAGGGCAGTTCATCTCTCCTTGTTAATTTCTTTCCTGGGAATACTTAAACCAAAGCAGATTACATCCAGAGTTTTTGGGAAAACCTATCTCTACCAATTACTTACGCTTTTGTTGTTTTCCCAACACTTACGATTATATTATGATTAAGAGCTGAGTAGATGTAGTCATGTTCTCACCATGACCAAACTCTGGGTTTGGGGAGGCTTCACCTTGTAATATCTGGGATATGTCAGTTGGCCTTTTCCTACTTCTCCAGAATGACATGAACCTACTGTACATGCAATGTCAGACTTACTAATTATCTGTTTCTGATGATACTTCGTAACAATCTTTGATAAAGTGAATCAAGCCTTATTTTTCTTACTCCTTCAAAGTGATCTGTATTGCCTTGTAGATATCATTGATTACAGTGAGTAAATTTGTTTTGATCTTAATGGGAATTCAGATACTAACAATTAGAGTGTTTCAAATTGCATAAATGTGGTACAAATTCAAACATATTAGTATTTAAACAGACAATTATAATCATAAGACTAAAATTACTCACCCATAACAAACTTTCTAGAGCAGATTCAAGAGGAATTGTATACAGTAACTGCTACATTACTCCAGAGTCAATAATACAATCCAAGGTATCTGAATTATGGGCATGTAATTTTCAGTTTCATTAAATTCTCCTAAACTTTGCATTTCAGTGCAAAGAGAGTAATCTGGAAGAGAGTAATCTGAAGAGTAACCTTGCTCCAACTTCCAAGATACTTTATTTATAACATATGGAAAAGCCAGGAACCAAAAAGCATACTCACATTTCCCATTTCCAACCCATATCTCCATTTGTTTGGCTTCAGCAGAAAAAAATCCCAAACAAACAAGAAACCAAAACAACAAAATCAAATTAAACAAAACCGACTAAATAGTGATAGGAACAACAACAACAAAAAAACCCAACCCCTTACACTTTGAGGCAGAAATACAATGTTAGCATTTTTTTTACCAAGTAATATCCCACTTTTGCAATATTTTTATACACTATATAGGAAGGTGAAGATTCTCTGTCTTGCTTTCTTATCTTTGCAAACACATCAATCAAAATAAAATTAAAGAATGTAGAAATAGCCAGCATAATGCTATTCAGAGTGGCATTTTGTTCACCCACACCTCCCACTTCATGTATGTTGATCTCTTAGAAGCATATTGCGATTAGTATGCATCTGATGTTTTATGGAACAGCTGGTACAGGACACAAAGAATCCAGATCTATTAGCATGCTATTACCAATATGTTTGACATACTTAATATGCCATTTATGGGGATTCACATCACCTAAATGTAGATATAAAGTTAATTTCCAAACTGTATGTGGTGTCTAGTTGAGTCTTCCTACAGAAGTTGTTGAAACATAAATCCCTTGAGAGACAAAGTTCTACTGAGATTTTTATCTGAGGTTGCAGATATGTATGACACAAGATACATGGGACACCTGTGTCTTTGCAGAATGGAAACTGGATGTCAGGTGGGTTGTTAAAATGGAATCTAAAGTGTACCACACTCTAAGGCACTAAAGTCACCCCGGCTGTTAGAGATCTAGGGTAACTCAACTCCCTAAGTATAGGTATACACTGCTATTTGAGATTTCCTTTACCTACCCACCTGTCCTTCAGCTGCTGATTCAGACTGGCATGGATCTTTGTAAGTACTCTGTCATAACAGCAAGTCTCATGTAGATTTCTCAGCTAATGTAGAGAGTTTCAAATTACACTGCACACCTGTGTTTGACATCAATTGATTGTGTGGTTAGAACAGTCAATAGAAAGATACTAATTTGTTCTAAAAATAATTGTTTATTTTATGGTGAGGTGAGTTAATTGAGTATATTGATTAGCCCATCTCTGTGGGAGTTTATGCAACTAACTCACTTTTAGTCACATACAGTGAGTACACCAAGTGTCTATACAGTTGCCTGTGCATAAGTTCTTGATACATTCTAGGATATGCTTTTCTATGTCTAGCTATTGCTCCAGGAAGGTAAAAGTCCATTATAGTTCCTGGGCCATATGTTTTGTCCCTGTGATGGTGTTTTAAAAGTCTGAGGTTTTTTGAGGTACCGTTGGATGCTCGTGTTCATGACTGAAACAATTTTCTTAGCCCCCTGAAAGCTAACTACCAGCTTGCCTGATACTTGTGGGTCTCAAGATCTTCCTTTATGAAAAGTCTATTTTTACATTTCATAAGTTTTCATTTCTCACTTTTTGAATCTTTTCACTTAATTCATAGAATCACAGAATCATCGAATCATAGATTGCCAGATTGGAACTTTGAGGATCATCTAGTGCCAACTTTCTTGGCAAAAGCGGTCTAGACAAGCTGGCTCAACACCTTTTCCAGCCAAATCTTGCATTACTTTTCTTGAACTACTTTAGTATTAACAAAGATTAGAATAAAATAATACTGAAAATGAGCGAAAGAAGTCAAAAGCAATGCAAAATAAAGGCTGACTCTCTACTATGTCTCTACAGTATATGATGTATCTAGCAAGATATGAGAAAATATTTATTTACATGTCATTCAGGTGCTTATAGAGCAACACATGAGTTTGAAGAACAGAAAGAAAAAATGGAGATGATAATCTATACCCTCAAGAAACAGAGTCAGGATCTTATATAATTCAATGTTAATATACACAGAACAAAATACCTAAGGTGCATAGTACCATATGCTTGTTTATTTTTACTTTGTACTGAATACAATACTCTTTGAAAGATGTAGTTTAGTCTATATTGTTCTAGTGGTAAATTAATTTTAGTGCTTAGTGTATACTTCTTTGTAAAATATGTATAGTATTTTGTTATCTTTGGTAGGAAATTCAATACTTGTTTTTCATGCCAGCCTTCACATACACCCATAAAAAAACCCAGAAAAGATGTTATGGTTGGGTAAACCAACATTTCAACATTTCTTTTCCAGCAAGTAAGTATATATACCTTTAAATTTATCATTATAGTGCCAGAGCAGAAGTGTATGTGACTCAAAATTGGGTTTGAAGGGATTTTTCACTGCAAAATTCAGAGTATCACAAACTATATGCCACTTCATAAAAGCTGAAATTTTATTACCTATCAGACCAGCTTGGTAATTAAGTTTCAATTTGAGTCTTACATTAGGGAGTCTTATAGAATTCATTGACTAAAATGAAAATGTTTCAAGGGAGAACAAAATTAGAATGTCTTAAATCTCTAATAAAGGTTAGACAAGTAAATTGTAACATATCCTTACAATTAAGGGGTGCTGGTTACATTCTTCCTGGTGAACCCACTAATTCCATTTTCACATGATTGACTTAGAATATTCATTTAATTGCAACTCCTGACATTCTATTGAACTTCTTTCAAGCACTTTGAAGACATGAAGCTTTAGGGCACAACAGTAGGAGGAAACATTCAAATAAGCATTTCTTTCTATTTATCTCTTCCAAAATCTGTAAAATTATGGATTTTTTTTTTAAATCAGATGATTTTTTTTCCATTTGGAAGAGTGATTTCTTGAGGAAGAAAGAATTGCTTTACACATCAAAGCAAGTATTCAAAATAGAATTATTTATATTATCTAAGCATCTTTAATTTTGTTATTACAAAGTTCAAGTTATAACACTGAACATTTCCAAATTCATGAATACTTGAGGATCATTGTTATTTCAGAACCTTCCATTTTGTGAATTATTAAAATTGTAGTTCTATACAGTAAACTCTTCTGGTAAAATCACACATGAAGCAGGAGCTGAAGTGGTTGGACCATTTCCCACAGTTTAAATATCTTTGTATTTTTCAAAATGCTTCCTAATATCACTGTGTTTGAATGACCTTGGCCAGTAGCCAAACACTGACATAGTCACTTGTTCACTCTCCTCTTCATCAGTGTCTGGGAGAGAAATGGAGCAAAAGCCAGAAAATTCATGGGTTCAGGCAGAAGCAGTTTAATATATAAAGGAAAGAGGAAAACAAACGAACAACATGACAGCACACACAAACTAAATCAAATCAAAGTGACACAAAGGCAACCTTTCACCAGTTCCCACAAGAAGACCAACACTCAGGAAGCCTCTCATCAATGATTGCCTTGAAAACCAAACCCCACCGCCTTTTTATTTATTTATTTTATTTTACTTTCTGTTTCTGATTATGACATCATATGGTATGGAATAACCCTTTGTCCACTTGGGGTCAACTGCCCCAGCTCTATCCAACTTCTTATCTGCCTCTTGCCTACTCTCTGAGGGGGCTAAGTGGGAAAAAGAGAAAACCTTGACACTCAGCAAGTACTCTTTAGCAACAACCAAGTAAATCCTGCACTCCATAAGTGCACTGCTTCACCAACACTGGTTTAGCCACAGACCCAAAACACAGCATCAAGCCACTATGAAGAAAGTTAATTGCATCCCAGCCAGTCTTGGTACAATCTCTATTCATTCTTTCATATTATTTTTGTCATGCTTATGTCTTATATCATTCAGTACATCCTCATTAATGCCTTCTGAGCAAATTAAATCAGTATCCCTATCTGGAGTTGACTAACAATCATTTATCATGGCAAGAAACAAGTGCAAGATCAAGAAGCTATGCTTTATACCAAGAAGCTATGCTTCATACCAAGAACCTATGCTTTATACTGAAGTGGGTTTAGTTTTGTTTGTTTGTTTGTTTTGGGTTTGGGGTTTTTTGTGTGGTTCTTGTTTTATGAAAGTTCCCAGACGAAGAGGAAATCTTTACTTTAGTGTTGTGCTATTTACAATAATTTTGGTGTTTCATGAGACAGTGTACTGAATTAAGGTAGCAAATGGATTTTAACAAGATATAAAGACAAGACAGCTGAACAAAAGAATAGAAACAAGATGATGCATGATGACTGCAGTAGGAAGACTTTTGTATCAGGAAAGTTATAAATTGCACTTTTTTTAGTAAAAGATATAGCAGGGAATAATTTGCTTTTAGCAAAGTTGAATCACACTTGTGTCCTTGGTGGAAACTCAGACTGACTAGGGGTCTTTTGATTTAAGCATGTTGAGCCCTGTGGCAGCTGGCATGAGCTGGGGGTTTCTAAAAGTTTAGTTAAAAGGGAATAGCCAAGATTTGGGAAGTAATTTAAAGGTAAATGACTTGTCCAGAGAACCTTTGAAATAGGCAGGGTGTGAGTCACTGCAACAGCAGCAGCAGGTTTTTCAACACCATAGAAATCATGTTGAGCTGATCTCTACCCAAACCTGTATCTCAAGTTGATTAAGACCCTAGACAAGCTCCGATACAGAAGGAATAGAAAAAAGTCTTCATGAATGACTAAGGAGTAACAGAGGGGACTCTGTGGCCCAGGCATAGGACTGTGTACCATACTTCTGAGATTTAATGTGAGAGCTAGCCTGGTATTTTCTTCTAGGCCCCACTGCCACAATTTTTTTGGCAGGTTTTCCTGCCAATTACAAGGTATTCCAATCACGTTTGAAGTAACAAATTGTCTATGCCTAGTCTTCTGTCACATAATGAAAACCAGGAAAATATTCTGTCAATTACAATTTGTCGAATGAGTACCATGGTGAAATGTCACTCAGCCTGCAGCTGAATGGAATAAGGTCCAGAAAGATGCCTTAACACTATGTACATTAAATCAACAAAACAACAGGATTTCTGGTGTCGCTGTATTGATATGAATAAAATAATGTTGGAGCATGTGAGAATCCTCTCTTGAAAATGCAAATCACCTGGGAATGTGATGATTACATTAAGAACAGAGGAATGTCTCAACAAAGATAAGATCATCCTGAACAATCCACCAGATGTGTAATCTCTGCCCAGGGGTTGTGGTGGACAGCGGATGGCAAAGAGAGGCAGAGGCTGCTTGGCGCCACCCCCTGCAGACACATGGAAGACCCCCCTGGAAGTCAATTTATGAACTGTTGATATGAGCCAGGTGGAACTCTGATGAATGAACCAGAAACATAATAAAACAAAGAAGTACAGACATCATTAGGCAATTGAAACCAAAGGAGATGTTACTAAGAAAGCTTGGGAACATGCATAGCCCAGACTCAGATGACTAAAAAACCTGTTTCTTAGGGATAAAAATAGACTATAGGAATGATGCAATCATTGAATTGAATAAAACAGAAACTGTGAGAGAGTTCTAACTTCATAGGACATTTTGGATAAATGGAGAGTAATCCATAAACCATTTTTCTTTCCATGCTGTCTTACTTAATAACATTGAGATGTTTATATTTAAAAGTATTTCTGTTCATATTTTACTCAGATCTGTGTTTTGACTCTGTACTATTTTTTGACCCTATCTGATAAATTTGTTATAAAAATATACAATGAAATAAAAATTATGCAGTTCAAACAACCTCAAAACTCTCTTCAAGTGAAATTCCGTCGGAATAAGTGTGAGACAAATAGAGATAATTGTGTAGGGTAGCATTAATAAAACAGACTACTGAAAAATAAGACAGGACAGCATGGATAAAAGACCTTCTCTACAGATCCAAAGACATGTTAGTGGAGACCCTCTGTTGAGAACTTACCCTGTTATTGGGATTTCACATTGCTTACAACAGTTTTATCCATTTGTTTGGACAATGACTATCAATGGGTTTAGCAAACAAGGAAACTCGGTTCAATGGAATATTTATTTCTATACATTATATAAATTATAGGGAAGTAATTACAACTGACAAAAATGTTTAAATATTACAAATGAGATCTGTTTTAACCTTAAAACCATCACTGACTGGACAGACATCCATTAACAATATACTTTGCAAATGGTTAATTCTTAGTATTAGTTATTACCACTACCTGTACAAGTCAAATTCAATCCAAGTTAGTTTGGAACACTTTCAGACCTCAAATATATTTTCTCATTTCTTGACAAATATTGTAATGTCTTATTGAATGGTGATTTCATTTCGCACATCTCATGGTCCTGCTTGACCAACCTGATCTCCTTCTATGATCAGGTGACCCGCCTGGTTGATGTGGGGAGGCCTGTGGATGTGGTCTACCTGGACCTCAGCAAGGCCTTTGACACCGTCCCCCACAGCAAACTCCTGGCCAAGCTGGCAGCCCATGGCTTGGATGGGAGCACACTGCGTTGGGTTAGGAACTGGCTGGAGGGCCGAGCCCAGAGAGTGGTGGTTAATGGTGCCACATCCGGCTGGCGGCCAGTCACTAGTGGTGTGCCCCAGGGATCAGTGCTGGGCCCCCTGCTCTTCAACATCTTTATTGATGATCTGGATGAGGGCATTGAGTCCATCATCAGTAAATTTGCAGACGACACCAAGCTGGGGGCAGTAGTTGATCTGCTGGAGGGCAGAGAGGCTTTGCAGAGGGACCTCGACAGGCTGGACAGATGGGCAGAGTCCAACGGCATGAGATTGAACACATCCAAGTGCCGGGTTCTGCACATTGGCCACAACAACCCCATGCAGTGCTACAGGCTGGGGTCAGAGTGGTTGGAGAGTGGCCAGGCAGAGAGGGACCTGGGGGTGCTGGTTGATTGTAGGTTGAACATGAGCCTGCAGTGTGCCCAGGCAGCCAAGAAGGCCAATGGCATCCTAGCCTGCATCAGAAACAGTGTGGCCAGCAGGAGCAGGGAGGTCATTCTGCCCCTGTACACTGCACTGGTTAGGCCGCACCTTGAGTACTGTGTCCAGTTCTGGGCCCCTCAGTTTAGGAAAGATGTTGTCTTACTGGAGCGTGTCCAGAGAAGGGCAACAAAGTTGGTGAGGGGTTTGGAAGACAAGCCCTATGAGGAGAGGCTGAGGGAGCTGGGGTTGCTTAGCCTGGAGAAGAGGAGACTGAGGGGTGACCTTATTGCTCTCTACAACTTCCTGAAGGGAGGTTGTAGCCAGGCGGAGGTTGGTCTCTTCTCCCAGGCAGCCAGTACCAGAACAAGAGGACACAGTCTCAGGCTGCGCCAGGGCAGGTTTAGACTTGAAGTTAGGAAGAAGTTCTATACTGAGAGAGTGATTGCCCACTGGAATCAGCTGCCTGTGGAAGTGGTGGAGTCACCTTCATTGGAGGTATTCAGGAGGAGGCTTGATGGGGTGCTTGGTGCCAGGGTTTAGGGTTTTTTTTAGTTGTTTAGGTGGGTTGTATTGTACTGTATTGTACTGTATTGTACTCTTTTGTACTGTATTGTACTGTATGGTACTGTATTGTATTTTAGGTGGGTTGGATTGGTTGATGGGTTGGACGTGATGATCTTGAAGGTCTCTTCCAACCTGTTGTATTGTTGTATTGTATTGTATTGTATTATTGTATCTTTTGGAAGAAAAAGGTAATTTATTCTCTTGTACTCAACAGACAAAGAGCATTCAACACATGAAGTCTCATAAAGTTTCTTATTTTAAAACTCCATGTAAAAAGCAGATACTCCTATTATTAAACTCTTTCTATTTTCTGTCTAAGTGTTTTTTCCCCTACCCTTAATGTTTTAAATTCTATTACACTATAGTTTTCTTTGAGTTATAAGAAATTTAAGTACTGAACTGAACGTTTTCATTTAATTTCTTAGAACTGAAATGTCTCTGTGCTAAATCTTAAGATGGCAGCCTCAATATTCATGAAAATGCTCAATTATGCATTTTAAGGAAAAGGGAAATAACACTTATTTTTTCTTAAATATGATAACATTTTCAATAAATGATCACAGTTAGCACAAGCTCCAGATGAAACATCTTCATAACCAGTAATTTGGTGAGACCTTGATAGATATTAAATATATTTTTTTTTAAATCTAAGGAATAGAAACTTTATTTTCTATCCAAAAGAGCATAATACAATACAATACAATACAATACAATACTACAATAATAATACAATAAATCCAGGTCGGAAGAGACCTTCAAGATCATCGTGTCCAACCTATCAACCAATCCAATCCACCTAAACAACTAGATCATGGCACCCAGTACCCCATCAAGTCTCCTCCTGAATACCTCCAATGATGGTGACTCCACCACCTCCCTGGGCAGCCCATTCCAATGGGCAATCACTCTCTCTGTAAAGAACTTCCTCCTAACATCCAGTCTAAACCTCCCCTGGCGCAGCCTGAGACTGTGTCCTCTTGTTCTGGTGCTGCCTGCCTGGGAAAAGAGACCAACCTCTGCCTGTCTACAATCTCCCCTCAGGTAGTTGTAGAGAGCAATAAGGTCACCCCTGAGTCTCCTCCTCTCCAGGCTAAGCAACCCCAGCTCCCTCAGCCTCTCCTCATAGGGCTTGTGTTCCAAACCCCTCACCAACTTTGTTGCCCTTCTCTGGACATGTTCCAGCAAGTCAACATCCTTCCTAAACTGAGGGGCCCAGAACTGGACACAGTACTCCAGGTGTGGCCTAACCAGTGCTGTATACAAGGGCAGAATGACCTCCCTGCTCCTGCTGGCCATACTGTTCCTGATGCAGGCCAGGATGCCATTGGCCCTCTTGGCTGCCTGGGCACACTGCAGGCTCATGTTCAGCCACATAAACATGTGTTTGCACTGTAATATTTAGGATTCAGGCAAGTGTTAGAGAATTGCCAAGACAGTGACAAATGCATTAAAAGAAAAGGCATTTCCCTACACCAGAATCTTGCAAATCTAAACTGTTCTTTTAGATATTTAATCCACTTATTCTGCTTTCATTGAAGGCAGACTAATACAAAAACCAACACAGGTTTCACAAAACATTTGTTTTGCCTTTAGGTTGTTGATTGCTATAATACAGCAATTGTGATTCTGTGATTCTGTAATTGTTTTTAGAATGTTTTTTTCCCCAATATTTTCCCCCTACATTTAGTACATTTCATTTATTCTATCAATACAACATATAATTTCCAAAGTTTTCAAAACCATCTCTTCTGTAATATTCATATCTAAATATTAAAATCATTAATTAGTCTTTTCCATTGCTACAGATCCAGCTCCACAATATTTTTGTTTGCTTGTTTAGTTGTTTGGTTTGATATTTGTTTGTTTGTTCTTGAAAAAAACAACAACAAGAGGCATCAGAAGGGGGAGTTCTGTGCAAATGAATAGTTTACCTTCATAAGAAAGAATGATAGCAAGCTGGATACTGTCTTGTCTTTAATCTGCTTTATTCGGCCCTGTGATTGTGTTAGAAAGCAATCTCACACTAAAGAGAGTACTGAACCATTAGCTCTGCTGTTCCCTTTAAATTACAGCCAAGTTTTAGGAGTGGGTAGTATGAGGTTTAAGAATTCTCATGCTCAACATGCGTGGTTATGAAGCCAGGTGCTTGTGCATTATTGGTTCACTCCAGTCTTTTACACAATTTAATGACATCTCTGCCTATACAACCAATTATGGACAGCTGCTTTAGGTTTGCTGTGTTCAAATGTACACATGTTCAAATTGTGTCCTAGAACTAGTCCTACCCACCTCTCAGGGTCCAGATTTCTTTGGATTTCTTTGGATTTTCTTAGTGGCTAACACTTGACTTCTTTAATTATGCATCTGTAGAGGTTTTGACATCATTCTGTGCCTTCAGTTTTAAGGACTTTGTTTAATTAATGTGCTTGGACTCTTGGCAGTCTAGTTACAAGTACATATATTTCTTCACTACCTTTCAAGATGTAACTTCCTTAGAACACAAATGGGTTTATGTTAGCTTGTACTAGCCATATGAATAGTTTATGAATATAATAATCTTGTGGAAAATACCTATGTAATGTTTTCATAAGTAACTACCTGTTTCATAGTTTCATAGTTTCATAGTTTCAGTTAGGGTTGGAAGGGACCACAAGGATCATCTAGTTCCAACCCCCCTGCCATGGGCAGGGACACTCTACCCTAGATCAGGCTGGACAGAGCCTCGTCTAGCCTGGTCTTAAACACCTCCAGGGGACAAAGCCTCAACCACCTCCCTGGATAACCCATTCCAGGCCTTCACCACCCTCACGGTGAAGAACTTCCTCCTCACATCTAGCCTGAATCTCCCCACCTCCAGCTTCATCCCATTCCCCCTAGTCCTATCACTCCCTGATAGTCTGAAAAGTCCCTCCCCAGCCTTCTTGTAGGCCCCCTTCAGATACTGGAAGGCCACAATGAGGTCACCTGGGAGCCTTCTCTTCTCCAGACTGAACAGCCCCAACTCCTTCAGTCTGTCCTCATAGGAGAGGTGCTCCAGCCCTCTGATCATCCTCGTGGCCCTTCTCTGGACACGCTCCAGCACCTCCAGATCCCTCTTGTAATAGGGGCTCCAGAACTGGACGCAGTACTCCAGGTGGGTCTCAGCAGAGCTGAGTAGAGGGGGAGAATCACCTCCCTTGACCTGCTGGCCACACTTCTCCTGATGCAGCCCAGGATCTGATTGGCTTTCTGGGCTGCAAGTGCACATTGAGAGCTCATGTTGAGCTTCTCGTCCACCAGCACCCCCAAGTCTCTCTCCTCTGGGCTGCTCCCCAGCCAGTCACTGCCCAGCCTGGATTTGTGCCTGGCATTGCCTCGACCCAGATGCAGGACCCTGCACTTGGTCTTGTTGAAGCTCATGAGGTTGGCCTGTGCCCACCTCTCCAGACTCTCAAGGTCCCTCTGGATGGCATCCCTTCCCTCCAGCGTGTCTGCTGCACCACACAGCTTGGTGTCATCAGCAAACTTGCTGAGGGTGCACTCAATGCCACTGTCCATGTCACCCACAAAGATGTTGGACAAGACTGGTCCCAGGACTGATCCCTGAGGGACTCCGCTTGTCACTGGCCTCCACTGGGACATGGACCCATTGACAGCCACTCTTTGGGTGCGGCCATCAAGCCAGTTCCTTATCCATCTGGTGGTCCATCCATCAAACCTGTGTGTCACCAGCTTGGAGACCAGAATGTGGTGTGGGACAGTGTCAAAGGCTTTGCTCAGGTCCAGGTAAATGACATCAGTTGCTCGCCCCTCATCTATTAATGCTGTCACCTGTTCATAGAAGGCCATCAGGTTTGTCAGGCAGGATTTGCCCTTGGCAAAGCCATGCTGACTGCTCCCAATCACCTCTTCACTACTCTTCTGAGTCAGTAGTGCCTCCAGGAGGATCTGCTCCATGATCTTTCCGGGCACAGAGGTGAGACTGACCGGTCTGTAGTTCCCTGGTTCCTCCTTCTTACCCTTTTTGAAAATGGGAGCAATATTTGCCCTTTTCCAATCTGTGGGGACTTCCCCAGTCTGCCATGACTTTTGGAACAGAATAGAGAGGGGCTTAGCAACCTCATCTGCCAGTTCTCTCAGCACCCGTGGGTGTATCCTGTCAGGTCCCATGGACTTGAACACTTTCAGGTTCTTCAGGTGATCACGAACCTGAGCTTCACTTATGAAGGGCAGTTCTTCCTCCCCATCCCTGGCATCATCTGCCATGACTCCAGGAGTGTGGCTGGAGGGCCTTGCAGTGAAGACTGAGGTAAAGAAGTTATTGAGTACCTCAGCTTTTTCCACATCACTTGTGGAATCACTTGCCATCTTGTTATTAATGTCTATTAGTTATCATTATCACATTTAATACATAATTCCGAGAAAGCAGTGTAAAAAGAGAAATACATAATCATTCACTCAGCAATAAAATTTTAACTACATTTTACTAGCTTTATTGAGCTTTGTATTGAATCCAATGGTTTTTGCATGTTCTAGACAGACAGAGAAACATACTCTTGGTTCATATTCCTCAGGGATACCCTTTCATATGACCCTCAGGGGACCTTAATTAGGCAACAGATTTCTGAATACTTCAGCTTAGAAAAGAGAAAATGTAGATAAGAATGATGGAGGGAATTTAAACACCTTAGCAACAATTGGATTCTGAATAAAATAGAACTTAAATTTCTTACATCAGTGTAAAAACATCCATTAATTATCACGGAGTCATAAAATAGTTGATGTTGAAAAGGACCCCTTGAGATAATTTGTTTCAACCCCCTCCCTGCTTAAACAGGGCCACTTAGAATCCATTTCTTAGGACCAGATCTAGATAGCTTTTTAATACCTCCAAGGACTCCACAGCCTCTCTGCATACCCAGTGCCAGTGCTTGGCCACCCTCTCAGCAAAACAGTTTCCTGATTTATACAATTATTTTTACAGATTTACTTCAAAAAATCTTCATTTTATGATTCAGTTTAAAAATTTACCTATATTTTATTAACATAGCTACTGAAGTATTCTTTGATTTCTCAAAAAGCTTGCAGTATTGCACCAACAAAATAACTGGAAGCATTATGATTAAGTATACATAGATGCTTTTTTATTTACATTAAGCTATATAGGTATTGCTTAGCTTTGCAAAGAAATGAAATAAAATTTGGCTTCTATGTACTTAACTGATTTAACTTTTAGAACCAAGAAACAATTGAAATTACCCTTTTCATGAAATAAAAGGGTATTTCATGAAATAAAAGGGTAGTTCACCTCCTCCTTCTCCTTCTACCTACCCACACATTCATTACACATCGGGAAACAGGTGGTGAATCCATTGTCTCATCATCCTCCCTTCCTGGGGTATCTGATGGCTGGAAATGATCTTGTCCTGAAGGCGTGATGGCTGGGCCATTGCTGCAGGCCAGCTGCAGTCCAGTGAGCAATGTTATCTTTGCACTTTCCAAGGGTCCTTCCAGTGGTTCTGCCCAACACACATCAGCTATTTTCTGGGCAAGCAGCAAGTGATTTTATCTTTGTTGAGTCACACCAGGAGAGACAAGCTTTTAGTCTCTCACAGTCAGGTACATAATGTCAATGCTTTTTTACTGGAGTAAAGTTGCAATAGAAAAAGATCAAAGACTTTTTACAGATCTGAATTTTTAGAATATTAATGTATCTAATTATCCTTTATTATGAAAAAATAATCATGTAGCTCTGAAAGAAACTATCTCAGTAACACCAGTATTCTCAAGCGGATAATAATTTCTAACACTGCTTTCTTACATGTGCTTTATAATTTACTTGATAGTCCTACTTTGTTTAATAGACATTTCAAGTATAAAGAATAAATGGCTTCCTTCAGTCTTTCAAACTTATCTGAACTTACTTCACAAAATAGTTTTTCCTTTAATTGTCTGGCTGCATAATAACTCTAAATATCACCGTGTGTCTCTATCTGTTCTGGTTACATTCCATTTGAACCTGTTGGATTCTTGCACAACAAAATAGCTATAAATTATTTCTTCTTTTCCAACTTTATTCATTCGCTTTCTGTAAAAAAGCCCTTATTAGAGAAAAGTATTATTAGAGGAGAAACAAGTCTGGAAAAGTATTGTTTTATGGCAGAGATCTTTCGTGGGTCAAATATTAAGTAGAGAAGAAATTCATATTGACCTGTCATGTGTTACTTTGATCCACCTTCATTATATTGCAACACTGAGGTTGTCTTCTGGGACATGTTCAGCATACTATATGCCACACATTAATGAGCATTCAATTGAATGTTCATGGTCTTTTTCTTAATTTTTAAATTTTTTTTCTTTTTTCTTTTTCTTTTTCCTTTTTCTTCTTTCTTTCCCTTTTCTTTTTTTCTTTCTGGTAAGGCAATTTACTAAAGGCACAAAGACACTCATATCTTTTTTACACTGGGGAAAGGACAGAAATCTGCACAGAGAAGGTACAAGGGAAACAAGGTCCTTAAAGGGAAAAATACATGCATAGTATTTTCCACACTCTGTTATGCTTGTTGCTTTGCTTTCATTCATGATTCATTCTTTCCTTCTCAGTACATGAACTTTCACTAGAAGACATAAACTAATTCTCGATTTAAAACAGAGACAATGAATTTTGTACACAAAGATCCACAGATCCATTCAGGTATCTCATGTTAGAAGGGAAAGGACAATGTAATTAAGCCATCCAGCTGCTGGAATGAAATTCACATTATTTAGCACAATACAAAAGTCTCTTTTCTCCCAGGAACAGCCTAATAATCTTCATGTTTCTTGGGCATTATAAAATGGAGGTAGAAATGTGCTACTACAGTAAGTGATAGAAGAAAATTTCTATCATTAGACTATTATGCAAAATATGAACCTTAAGATTACCTTTTCCAGCTGTGTTCTCAGATAAAAGCATCTCATGGAGGCTGACAAACAAAAAATGAAAACAACAGAAGAAAAGCTATGGATGAATGACTTTGAATGACTTTTAGTGGACCTTTTTGTTGTTGTTTTGCTTTGTTTTTCCTTCAGAATGTATAATTATTTACCAAACTGTGCAACAAATTTCCTAATATCTGGAATGGTATGTACATGTACACATACAATTTCTATAGTTTAAAAAAGGGGTTTAAAACAATATTTTTAATGAGGCACATTAAATCGATTGAGTGAGGGGTATAAATAAATCAAACTACTACCTATATTCAGGTCACATTTGAAATGAGAAAGCAAACCAGATGATACTAAGACCATGTAGTCAGAAGCATCCCGGGTAATCAAGGTACAAATATTTTATTAATAGTGTTATAGAAGTTATTGAAGTACAATATTACTCTCAATATGTTAATAACTCTAGAGTTGTAGAGACATATGTTAGCTAGCTACTGAGTAGCAAAAACTAGTTGAAAGTAAAATCTTAATTGTGATTGCTAAGACTTCATACAAATAAGAGACTTCTTCAGCTGAAGAATTATTTAGGTGAACAGCTGGAGTGTCTCCAGAGTATGTCTTTTGTTACTTTTTGTCTACATCTCTCAAAATACCCAGTTCCAGAAAACAAAACACATTAAAAAAACACCCTGTGTCAGGCTAAACTCTGCATTCCCTATCTTTCCCCATTTCTTTCCCATTAGATTGTAACATTCATATGAAAGTGGAAAAAACTCTCAAGTCTGAACAGGCCTATGTATCTCCCATGGCACACAAAAAGAAATTATGTGCTGTTCCTTCTGAACCTTTGGGGATGTCTGTAAGTAAGTTAAGCATCTACACATTTTTGAGCACCTTTGAAACAGACTGTAAAACATTAATCCTGTTGAAGCTCTCTATGTCCTATAAAATCAAGAGTCAAGCAATATAGAAAAAAAATCAAATTATACCACAGCAGTGGTAGATTACCTATTCAAATCCAGCCAGTCAGTTCAAAATGCTGTATGGCAGGTCAACTGCACACACGTTCTTGAATAGACTCTGACATGTGCAGTTGTCTATCTGAAATGTGAGACACAGGTTCCAGCTTCCACACACACCCTTCCCTCTCCTCCTCTCCCCCCGCCCTGCAGTAGCCTCAACAGTGCCCACCTATGCACCTTGACCTCAACCTGGACCCTGCAACAGGGTGGGAGTAGAAAGGGCAGTGGCCAGACAGGTTTAGCTGGTTTGCTAATGCCTCTTCCAGGACAAGCTCCAAAGTTGCCCATTTAATTAATTATTTATTAACACATATTGATAGGTGAGAAATTTGCTACCTGATGTGTAGCTTCCTTCACTACCTAAAGACCTGAAGTGCCTTTCTCTACAGCTTCTATTATCAATTGGAGACCCTACTCACACTTATGTGACTGTCACTGATGGTGAGATCTGCCACTGCCTTGGGCATTGCTGCCTCCCAGGTGCAAATATTGGAAAATGAACAAATTAAATAGAGGAAATGAAGAGATACTTAATGGCATTGTATAGTTAATTTTACTTTTAATGAGGTTTTCTGAATGAGATTATTTAGGCTATTTAACTGTTAAAAGATTATATGTGTTATCAATCAGTTATTGGCTGCCTGTGTGCCAAAAATGAGCCAGTGGGGAAGAAGTCCAGCTTGGCTGAATATGGACCTTTGGCTGTAATTCAAGAACAAAAGGAGAGTTTATGGTCATTGGAAGAGGGGAGAACTATAAAGGAGGACTATAAAGATGCAGTGAAGCTATGCAAGGAGAAAATTAGGAGAACCAAAGTACAGCTAGAGCTCACCCTGGCTACAGTTGTAAGGGTAATAAAAACTGTTTCTAGAAATTCATTAACAACAAAAGGACAACTAGGGGAAATCTCCATCCTGTATTGGATACAGAGGGAAACATAGGGACAAAGGATGAGAAGGCTGAGCTCTAAATGCCTACTTTGCTTCACTCTTTGGCAGTGGAACTAGTTGTTCCCTGGACACTCAGCCTAATGAACTAGGAGACAGAGAGGGAATGCTGAATGAGGTCATCACAATATTTACCTGAACATTATTTACTTGAAGTCCTGGCTAACTAGGGAGATCCCAATGGACTGGAAGGTAGCAAATACAATACCCTTCTACAAAAAAGACATAAAGGAGGATCCAGGCAGGTCCTGCATGATGAACCTGATTTTGTTCTAAGACAAGATAACCTGACTGTTGGATGAGGAAAAAGACTGTGGTTATTGTCTTTCTAGACTTTCAAAAATCCCTTGACACTGTTTCTGATAGAGTTCTCATGGGAAAATTGGCTGCTTATTGATTAAGTGATATTATGATCTGCTGGATAAAACACTGGCTGGATGGGCCCAGAGTCATGGTCAATGGAGCTGAATCAAGCTGGCAGCCAGTCAAAAGTGGTGTTCTTTAGGGCTCAGCGTTGGGACCATTTCTGTTTAACATCTTTATTGATGACCTTGATGAAGACATAGAGTGTATCATCAGCAAATTCGCAGACAACACAAATTTTGGTGGGAGTGTTGATCTGCACGAGGGTAGGGTGACTCTACAGAGAGACTTGGATAGATTGGATCAATGGGCCAATGTTAACAGGATGAGCTTCAACAAGGTCAAGTGCCAGGTCCTGCACTTGGGCTACAACCCCATGCAACACAACAGGCTCAGGGAAGTGTGTCTGAAAATCTATCTAGCAGAAAGGGATCTGAGGGACTCTAATAAACAAACAGCTGAATATGAGATAGAAGAGTGACCAGGTAGCCAAAAAAGCAAATGGCATCCTGGCTTGTATTAGAACTGCTATGTCCAGCAGGAGTAGGGAAGTGATTGTGTCCAGCTTTGGTCACCTCAATGCATGAGAGATACTGAAGTTCTAGACCGAGTGCAGAGGAAGGCAACAAAGATGATGAATGGCCTGGAGAATAAATCTTATGAAGAGCAACTGAAGGAGCTGGGCCTGTTCAGTTTGAAGAGGAGGAGGCTATTGGGGAGACCTCATTACCTCTACATTACCTGAAAGGACATTGTAGAGAGGTTGGTATTGGTCTCTTCTCACAGGTGTTAGTGATAGAACAAGAGGCAATGGCCTTAGAGTGCAACAGGGTAGGTTTATACTGGACATTAGAAGAAAAGAAAACCACAGAAAGAGTGAACAGATATTGGAGTGGTTGAGTCACCAACCCTAGATGTATTTAAAGGTCATTTGGATATGGTGCCTGGGGATATGATTTAGGGATGAACTATGTAGGGTAGGGTTAATGGTTGAACTTGATGATCCCAAGGGTCTTTTCCAACCTGAATGAATCCATGATTCTGGGATTTTACTAGAGTTGTATGACTTTTTAATAAACCTAGACACCTAATATGTTTCTCTTAAAAAAATCCAAAAAACCAAACCAATATATTGAACAGTCTTGCCACCGTAAGTAGTTCTTCAAGGATTCTGCATATATGCGTCCCAAGATGATTCTTTATATACATGTGCATTAGCACTAATCCTATGCCTGTCTGTGCAGACATCTCAGCCTAACTTTGGGACCATCCTGTAGTCCAGGTGTCCTGACCAAATGGGGCCTAATCATTTCCTTTCCAGGACTACTACAATACCATGCTCTGCATGTTTCCTTTCTCATCACGTCATTCCTTTTACAGCAGTCTCTAGCATTCTTACTGCTAGACAATTTAACCCTTTCTGCAGCTGGGCCTGCTTGACCTCCATGTCAGATCAGACCTGGGTCAGAAATTCCTACTACTGAGCAGCTACCAGTTCAGTTTCCCCTGCAGATGTCCAGAGAGAAGCAATGAAAAAAGCTATTCAAGAAGTACTAGAAAAAAAACCAAGCCCTATGACAATCTCAGAAGTGATGCAGTCTTCTTTGCTGCAAAAATAAAACTGCTTTTTAGCTTTTATCTGAAGAATTACCCCTTTTGAAGGTATCACTTCCAAAAATCAGTGAGATTTGAAATTAAATGCAGATATGTATATTTAGGAGTATTTTATTGTAACTAATAGTGTCAAAACCATAGAGAAAAATACCGTCACCATTCCTGAAAAATAAATTTTCTCCATTTGCATTTGATGATTTTTGCAAAATAATGCCAAATAATTGCATTAATAATCTAATAAATGGCATGAAAACTGATATTTCTCTGAAATCAGAGATAAATGGAATATTCAGAATAGTTGTATCTTCTTAGATCTGCTTACAGACCTTATGAGGTGCACTTGTTTAGTCACAGAGAGTGAAAAATAGTGTACCAGAACTACTTCTTTTCATGTTGCCTTTATTTGCCTATTTTTTATTATCAACTCACTATAATTTATTATAGTTATGGGATTTTTTTACTTAATATAGAAAGATGATTATTAAATCTAACCTTCCAGAGAAAAAGCTGGTGCCTTGAAACACTACAGATTAGTTATGCTTAGTTTAAAACCTAGGTACAAATCAGTATATTCCTTTATATTTCCATAGATACACATTTAGTCCTTTTTATTTCTGCTTAAAACACTGTACTCGGAGATCAGGTTTTCAATACCCACTGAATTCTCCTACAGAAGTTACTGCGGAGTTAAATATATTGGCTTCCTCTTCAACTTTTGTAAATAGAAGTTTGTCTTCCTGAATATTTAGCTTTTACTTTAATATATTTCAGAAGAAGCAAGAAAGAATAGTGCTCTATACCTTTGAGATACTAGTTCCAGAAAAGGATATATCTACTTCTGTCTTTGAAAATCCTCATACTGAGGTGCTAGAAAAAGTACCATGGACCTCTTGAAAACTATCACATACCTGAGATTACCATAGGTCAATAGTACCACTTGAGTCCCATCAAGATTAAGCTATAGATGCTTTAAATACTAACACTTTTTCATCGATTTTATTTTAATGGTCAGACACTGCTGATGCATTTTGATGCCAGAGGGTGAAAAAGCCTACTTTTAAATACTAAATGTAATGTTGAATAGCTTCCCCCACACATTCAGACAGTAGGAGACTTTATTGGAGATGTGTAGAATGAAGCCTAGTTAACTCAGATGAAAGAACCAATCTCTTCAACAGAATGAACACAATTCATGTTACCAGATTTCGCTCGCATACCCCAGTGCTACACTGATTTAAAGAGGATGTTAAATTAAAGCAAAAATCACAGCATCAGTGAGAAGATTCCAGCAGAGAGCATTAAAATTAACTTTTTCTCATAGCAAAATCTGTTGCAAAAGAAACTGAGGGGACAGAGGGGAATAGGAGTGAGGCTATGTTTAGTTCCAAGAATAAGCAGTATCTATGAAGCTTCTACAGATGGTAATAAATGTTAGACTAAAAAAGTAGAAGTGAAGTGAAATATAAGCTCTAACACTCTGTGAGTCTCTGATTTGATCATACTTTTAGTCCTCTGGATCTTCTCCATCCTGTCTGTGGATGACCAGAACGGAGCTCAATAGTTCAGGTGTGGCCTGAAAAGCACCAGATAGTGTGGGCTGTACAAAATATGAGTCTTTACAAAATATGCATTCATAGGAAAAACATTTTGTCTTCCCTTTCTTGTCATGATGGAGTTTCTTCACTAAGAAATGTCTTTGACTTTGTTCTCAAATTAATCACTCTCATTCCTCAGATTAGAACTATCATTTGGATTATGCATTGATTCCTTTTATTGTTTTCAAGATGCTGCTATTTCTTACTTTCATGTGGGAATTAGAGGCTTTACAATAGACAGACATTATAAATTCGGAGAATTTTTATAGTAATATCTCTGACATAGACATGAGTGCTAATATCCTCTAGTGTTAACACTTCTGCCTGTGTGTGAAGATAAAAAAAATCTCAGAGTTTCATTCTGTATAATAAAAAGCCCTTATTGTTTAATGCTTTATGGTAGTTAAGTCCTTCAGTGGAAACACAACTATACTTTAAAAATGGATTTAATGAAAAATAGATGAGAAAGAAGGAAAAGATAAGAAGGATATAGACTGGATAAATAAGAGTAGCTATGAATGTTTAGCATGAATATTATGCAAAATGGTGTGAAGGATTAAAAAGCCTGTGTAGAGTAGAAATTGTGCACAGCACCTATGCTGAAGACACAGATAAAACTTAAGTAATTGAGAAGCAGGATGAGATTAGCTTCATGCTCTGGAGCATAGGTCCAGTCACTTCATCATTCCCAAGGCCTATATACAATAGTTCCACAACCATGACAGCTATCACTAAAATTGTTCAGCAGCTGAGCTTTTTGTTTCATCTTTACTTTACAAGGAAAGATTAAACAAAAATAATGATGACTGATGCAACTTTGAAGGAGACATATGAAAAAAGACCAGACAGATAAAATGACAAGTTAAATGAGGAAGAATTGGAATGGACTGATACTTGAGCCTGAATGAGAGACTGTTTGGAAGGACGCCCAGATGAAGACACAGACTTTGCTAGAAATGTCATCAGAAGATTTCTAATTTGATGATATGTTTTGGGTGCAGGAATTATGGTATGAAATAAGGGGTGGTGTGTGGTGGTTCAAGCTGGGTGCCCCCCCTGATGCCACCACACAAGCCACACCTGCAGTGTCCTGAGGGTCCAGCCCAGTGGGTGGACACAGGAAGCTATGTGTTTCATCCCATAATGCCCTGCTCCCTTATAAAACCATCAGCAAGGGTCCTGCACTTCCTCTTTTTTCCCTCACTGCTATCTGGTAATGGGGGGAGCCATCTCGCAGCCTCTTGGGCCTGGCTAGGCCCCAGCCCAGGGGGAAGGGCAATCTCAGATCTGGCCAGCTGAGATTACCCTAACAGTGGAGGGGGGGGGGGGGGAAGAAAGAGCCCTGGGGGTTTTGGGTGTACCCTCTGGTGGGGATGGAATGCCTTTGGTATGCTTTAAGATCTCTCTTTTGTCGCTGTGCTTGTGGGTCTCTGTAAAATTTTCACTGCTTTTCCATTTAAACTTTCCACTACTTTTGCAATCCATTTCTCTGAGTCTCATTTTTTGCCTGTGGTGGGAGGATCAGCCCTTCAACCCACCACATCTCCCCACCCCATTCATTAATGGGATTCAAGGCAGCGACAAGCACCTACTTGCTCCTGTCTTCAGGGCAATTATTTTCTTTTGTCTTAGCATCACAGTGGTTGAGTTGGACCTCCACCACAGCAGTGTGCTCTCTCTCTTTCACTTCCTCTAATTTTGGATACTGCTTCTTGGACTATAACTACAAACTCAGAACATCGCTTCATTCAGCAAAGGGTTTGGTAGTTAACAGCTCAGCGGTTCGTGAGCAACTTACACTAATTTACCTGGTCATTTCTGAGGTTTATAACTTGTTTACCTGTTGATTAGCTCTGTTGTGAACTTGAGGTGGTCCATCTATGCCACCCGAGGCAGTATTGCTCTTTGGTTTCGTGTGTATAGGGAATTTCCAGTTTGTTCCTCTGTATTCCAAGTTCTGATTGTTCTACACTGTTATTCTGGTGTTTATTAGCCTTCTATTGTGTGTAATTAACCTACCATCAACTGGGCAAATGAACCTGAATCAAATTGGCTCAGGAAATTAATTTTTTATATTTAATAAATCATATTCATATTTTATCGTGTTTCCAGCTTATCAATTTGATATCAAAACTAAATCAGTTTTTACCATCTTTCTCTTTCCCTCCACCAAGTATGTTGTACTCATATTCATTTTAAAACATTAGAGCCACAGAATCACAAGATGGTTGAGGTTGGAATGGAACTCCTGAGATCACCTGGTCTAACTCTGCTGCTCAGGCAGGATCACCTACAGAAAATTTCCCAGTTGGGTAGTGGGTACCTCCATGAACTGAGACTCCACCCCCTCTCAGGCCAACCTGTTCTTTTGTTTGACCACTGTCACCACAAGAAAGTTTCCCTTGTATTCAGATGGAATTTCATGTGGTTTAATTTGTGCCCATTGCCTCTTCTTCTGTCCTAATTCACTACATCTTTTTTCCCCCTAACATTAGGCTTTTATACACATTGGCAAGATCCCCCTGAGCCTTCTCTTCTCCACACTGAAAAGCGTTTATACACGTGAAGCCAACAGGATTCACAGATGAACAGTCCAGCAGGAAGCCAGTAAAGAAAGAGAAGTGCTGTCTTCATTTGAATTAGTAATCACTTCATGCTTTGATACATATCAGTGTACAGATACATACTTCAGATCTCCAGGGAGCTTTTGATCACTATAAATATGGACCTCATTTCTTTCATTGATAAGTGTTTGGAGAATGCTTCTTAAAGAAAGGCAGATGTATTTTCCACAGCTGTGAATTTTAAAATGGCTTTAAATTTACATATATAAATATTGCTCTTCTCCAAAATATGTGAATTATAGAATTTTGGGGGGTTATTATTAGGGAACTTACATATATTTAAAGTATTAAACTGTGGAATATTATTATTATCTGAATATTACAGATACAGAATTAATTCATTTCTTTACAAGCAGAGGCTTACTGAAGTGAGGACTACTAGTTAATTAAGTACTTTGCATTGTGTATAAAGACAGTAGATTTATATCCTTAATAAATTTAAAAAGCTTGTGGACTCGCAATTAACTATAAAAGAGAGCAACATTTTCAGGCAATGTTCCTTTGCTACATTATCTTCAACTCCAAAGTGTTTGATGGGCTATATTAATTTTGTTGTTGGGACAGTACTTCCAAGTTTATCCTACAGACTATAGATTACAAACTGCATCATCCACAGTAGACAGTCAAGTTTTTTAATTATGATTTAGAATAGAATGAATAGAATAGAATAAACCAGGTTGGAAGAGACCTTCAAGATCATCTTGTCCAACCCATCAACCAATCCAACCCACCTAATCAAATAAAGTGTGCAGCCAAGCACCCTATCAAGTCTCCTCCTGAACACCACCAATGATGGTGACTCCACCTCCTTCCCGGGCAGCCCATTCCAATGGGCAATCAATCTCTCTGTATAGAACTTCTTCCTAAGATCCAGTCTAAATCTCCCCTGATGCAGCTTGAGATTGTGTCCTCTTGTTCTGGTGCTGGTTTCCTGGGAGAAGAGACGGACCTCTGCCTGTCTACAACCTCCCTTCAGGTAGTTGTAGAGAGCAATAAGGTCAGCCCTCAGTCTCCTCTTCTCCAGGCTAAGCAACCCCAGCTCCCTCAGCCTCTCCTCATAGGGCTTGTCTTCCAAACCCCTCACCAACTTTGTTGCCCTTCTCTGGACATGTTCCAGCAAGTCAACATCTTTCCTGAACTGAGGGCCCAGAACTGGACACAGGACACAAGGTATCGCCAAACCAGTGCTGAGGACAGGTGCAGAATGACCTCCCTGCTGCTGCTGGCCACACTGTTCCTGATGCAGACCAGGATGCCATTGGCCCTCTTGGCTGCCTGGACACACTGCAGGCTCACGTTCAGCCTACTATCAACCAGTACCCCCAAGTCCCTCTCTGCCTGGCTGTTCTCCAGCCCTTCTGACCCCAGCCTGTAGCATTGCCTGGGGTTGTTGTGGCCAATGTGCAGAACCCGGCACTTGGATGTGCTGAATCTCATGCTGTTGGATTCTGCCCATCTGTCCAGCCTGTTGAGGTCCCTCTGCAAAGCCTCTCTACCCTCCAGCAGATCAACTCCTGCCCCCAGATTGGTGTCATTCGCAAATTTACTGATGATGGACTCAATGCCCTCATCCAGATCATCAATAAAGACGTTGAAGAGCATGGGGCCCAGCACTGATCCCTGGGGCACACCACTAGTGACTGTCCGCCAGCCGGATGTGGCACCATTCACCACCCCTCTTGGGCTCGGCCCTCCAGCCAGTTCCTAACCCAATGCAGTGTGCTCTTGTCCAAGCCATGGGCTGCCAGCTTGGCCAGGAGTTTGTTGTGGGGGATGGTGTCAAAGGCCTTGCTGAAGTCCAGGTAGACTACATCCACAGCCTTCTCCACATCCACCAGGCGGGTCACCTGATCATAGAAGGAGATCAGGTTGGTCAGACACGACCTGCCCTTCCTAAATCCATACTGGCTGGGCCTGATCCCTTGGCCATCCTGTAAGTGCTGTGTGATCGTGCTCAAGATGACCTGTTCCATGATCTTGCCTGGCACTGAGGTCAGGCTGACAGGCCTATAATTCCCTGGCTCTTCCAACTGGCCCTTCTTGTGGATGGGCACCATGCTGGCCAGCTTCCAGTCTTCTGGGGCCTCTCCAGTGTGCCAGGACTGTTGAAAAATGATGGAGAGTGGCTTCAACAGCTCATCTGCCAGCTCTCTCTGCACCCTAGGATGGATGCCATCTGGTCCCATGGACCTGTGGGGATCCAAGTAGCTGAGGAGATCTCTAACTACCTCCTCGTGGAACACAGGGGAACTATACTGCTCCCTGGCTCCATCTGCCAGCTTTGCAGCTGTCTGGAAGACATTCTGTCCTGCTATTACAAGTTGAGGCAAAGAAGGTGCTAAGTACCTGTGCCTTTTCCTCATCTTTTGTTACTACATTCCCCTCCATGTCCACCATGGAGTAGAGGTTGTCCATGCCCCCGTGGTAAATTCCTTCTGGATAGTCCACATCACTTGTGCATTTTGAAATAGCTTCCAGGAGGTTTAACTCTGTTATTCAGACTGTGTTAGCCAAAGCTAATAAAAGCAAAACATTTAGCTCACTAGTTTTTTTAAACATATGGAATATACAGAAAAAAGTAGCACGGTCTGAAGTGATGTTAGTGAGTTTTGAGTATGCCTTCTTTCTCTACCCAAATGAGTACAAGCATTACTTGTGATTTATTTTTATTATTCTTGTTGTTGTTATTATTAACAGTAGTAATAAGATATGAGATCACTACTAAACTTGCTACTGATTAAGCAATAGCTAAACAAACTACCTGGTGATGCACATCATCCCAACCAAATATTAAAAGTAGGCATTTCATATGTAAAGTGAAAACCTGGTGCAATCAAATCTTATACAAAGTGTTTCTGAATCACAAAATTCAGTAACTGCTCTCAAACAGAAGGAAGAATGTATTTAAAAATTAAGAATTTCTCACTAGGAATGTTTTGCTGATAGACAGAAAAAGCTTGACATTTTGGTAACTGAACTTATGATCAGTCGTAATTAGAAAATGTTGCACGACTCTCATTTGATTAGAAGAAAAAAACTTGTTTTCTTGTTTTAGGTATACTTTCCTACATCAATATGATATTTTTTTTCAGTATTCATGATGTAGTCACTATCACCTGTAAAATAACATTACTATGAATTTAAGAGTTCGGACTAAAGTTGACTGTATTTTGAGTAGAGCGATAGCCTGGGTACAGACCTTTTTGCTCCTTTCTTTAGATTTCAAAGTGACATCAGAAAATATGTTATTATACCATATTTTCTTCAGCCTACACAATTGTCCTGGTTTAAGGCTGGACAGATGCTCTATTGCCCCAACAGGGACAAAAGAATGACACTCTCACAAATGCATTGTATAGTGATGGAAAGTTTAAATGGGAAAGCAATTGGTGTTTTACAGAAACTACTAAGCATAGTGGCAAAGATATCCCAAAGCATACAGAGTCTCTTACACCATACCCAAAGGTCCCCCAGCACTTCACTGTGCATCCACCCAAAAACCCCCAGGGCTTTTTCTTCCCCCCACTGCTAGGCTAGTCTCAGGCTGGCCAGGTCTGAAACTGCGTCCTCGCTTCTTCTTTTGGCATTAGGCCTAAACTGGCCTAAGAGGCCTGAAATACTCCCACATCATTTACCTGATAGGGAGCATCTCCCACTGGAGCAGAGAGGGAAGAAAGAGGAAAAGTATGACTTTGCAGACAGATTCATAGGGTGCAGAATTTATGGGTAGAAACACACTGTTTCCTGTGTCCACCTACTGGGTTGGACACTGGACATTGGAGGTGTAACTTATGTGGCAGTAACAGGAGGCACCCCACCTAAACTGCCACAAAGAGTTAACACACGCCAATGATCATGATGTAGGCTAAGACTGGTTTACTTATATCTTTTATTTAAGGATCATGATATTTCTACCATTTTAAGGGCCTGGTGGTTACATTGGGGTTTATCACCTTTAATGATTATCAAATTTCTAAAGTACTTTGCATACAATTGTGATAGAGATGTTAATGAGGTATTTGAATATGTGGCCAGTCAGTCTTTATACCTTGTATGTAATTATGAGCAACATATCTGGAAATTGAGAAAAAAATAATTGCAGGACATTTTTTTTAAATTATTTTTTCTTTTCTGAGGAAAAAAAAATCCAAAAGAAAGAAAGAAGTGGTCTGTTCTATAGATATCAGCAGAACAAGTAAAGACCAAAATTTACAGTTGAATTTATTTCAAAACCAAAATTTGTCATCTTTAGAGACCACATTAGAACTTTTTGATCCTATGAAGAGCACTGTCTAATAAACACAAAATTACTTTTCTGATTATTGCTCAGTAGTTCTATGAGAATTTGTCTAGTGGCAAATAAGGCAAAAAAGGGTACAATGTGGTTTTTAAATTAATCTATATCTCAAATGTCAAAATTACAGTATTACATGGACTTCAGACTGAAGGCCTCTCTTCTTCATGGGCAAATACTCAATTATAGTCTTGAGATGCATTTGAACTTACACAGAAGATGATGCTTTAGGCTCTAATATAGTCCTTTGGCTGATTGAGGCAATATACAGCCCAGGATCCTTGCTGTCATTGTTGCTTCTTCATGGAATTGAGGCTCCTGATTTGATTTTGTCACTGATTTGGATATGAAACTATACAAGTGTACTTAGACTTACATTTTGAAATATGAAGAAGGCCATAGTCAAGTGTGGGTCAGTCTTTCCCAAATAACTAGCAATAGGACAAGAGGAAATGGCTTCAAGTTGTGCCAGGGGAGGTTTAGATTGGCTATTAGGAAAATTTTCTTTACTGAAAGAGTGGTCAGGCATTAGAACAGTCTTCCCAGGGAAGCAGTGGACTCAACATCCCTGGAAATGTTAAAAGAACTTCAGAACATGGTTTAGCATGCATGGTGGTGTTGGTCTGGTGACTGGACTTCATGACCTTAGAGGTCTTTTCCAACTTTAATGATTCTGTGGCTCCCTTATTTGAATATTTATTCTATTCAACCACCTTAGCTAGGAATTTCCTTTAAAATACATTTTAATATTCCTTCTTGACTGCTCTTTTTCCAAAGCTGTGAATCTTTCCTCTTGCCTTCACTGTAGTTCTGCATTAAATTAAGACAAAATCCATGTTAGATGTTGTGTAGCCTGCTGTTTCATGAAATAGGAAACTGTTGTTTAAACCTGGGGGTGTGAGTTTTACCTTAGCTCCTACTGGTTATACAGTGATAGGAAACCCTTGTGCTTTTTACTGAGGTCAGTGAAGCACAAACAACATATGGCTGCACAGATTAGCTGATATTGATGAGTTTTCATAGGACATAAGTTCTAGCACATCTGTTTCCTGAAGCTTCAATAATTATGTCTATGCTAGTGCATGTAGAATTATTTTTCCATTCCCAAATTTTGACGAACACTAAATGCCCTGGCTGAGTATCAAACAGGATAGTGAGTCTAATGCACACTCCTATGTGTGGGGAGAACTAAACACTCATTCCGAAAGGAAGACATCTTTCAGAATTTTACTGTCCATTCAAATATTAAACTACCTACAATAAAAATAAATAGAAACTAATAGGACAGGATAAAGTATATGCCTACATCAATTTGATTTGATATAAAAACTGAAACTAACAATCTTGAACTATTCCATCTCATTAAACAAATCAGTTCATTAAACATACCAGTGCTGGTTAGAATTTTACAAATTACATTACTTCCACTTTTGTGAGTTACAGAAATGTAAAGGAATGAGTTTAAAGAGACTGTGGACACACTTGAGAAATATCTCCAGGGAAAGCTCTCTTAAGGAGTAAAGCTGCTATATACTTCAGTGAAATCTGTCCTCCATTATAAATAATATTACCTATTCTCTGGGGTCCTATGTTGAGAATATGCTAGTGAAATTCAATAAGCAAGTCCTAGATTTTTATACATCTGAAATAGAAAACACATGCATTCCTACAGCAGCTGGCTTTGTTCATTAGTTATTCTAAAAAACATAGTTCATTAATTATCTTACTAAATGAAACTGGAGAAAACTCAGTTCAAATCAGAAGATAGCTGTGTTCAAAAAGAGTCTAGTTGTTGACTGAGAATGGTAGAACTATTTCCTGGGGTTTATTTATCTATATCCATAAGTATATGTGAGTGTGTAATGTATATGTATTATATGCTTGCATACATATATAGTAGCTGTGTATATATTTTATGTATATATACAAAATTATATACTTTATGTCCATACACTCTACATATATAATGTCTATATATGTGTCTGTGTGAGCGTATATGTACGTGTATCATGCACATATACAGAGTTTATTTATAAATTTAGAAAAGTATTCACTTAAATCCCCCAATATATAAACAATTGTAAGAGGATTTCTGTATTATCTAAGCTCTCATCTTTGTACATGGAGTCACACTGGTATAATTCTGCAGAATTAGATCCTCTGTGAGCAGAGTCATCTAATTTTACCTGCCTAAAATGCAAGTATGCAGTGTCAGCTGCTTCCTTACACTCCCTATATGAGATGAGGAATCATTTACAAATGCTTATTCCATTCTGCTTATCCTGACTATCTAACTTAAAATGCAATGACATGCTGTCTGTACTGGAAGCTATGACCTAATGTTAGAAAATCTGTAACTCTAAAGTAGCAAAACTGGAAACATGTTTTATCCTTACTTTTATTGAGTTCACTTTGCTCAGATTCTGATACATGTGTCAACAGCATAATACCATCACATTTCTCAGAATTATTATATGAAACATGATAAATAACATCTTTGGGTATAAACCAAAATTAGCCTTACTTTACAAAATAAAATACAATTTTCAGGGAGATTTCTTTGATAACACATGGATTCTGTTTTTCATAATGAAGATAAATAATTACTTGAAAGATGCAGATAATATGATCTGTTTCAAATAGAAAATTAAATAGGTTTCCATGCTAAAACTACTTACTTTTTCAGTTTAGTATGTGTAGAAGGCAACTGTCTCATGCTAGGTGTATGTATAGAAGTAAAGGTATTAGTATTCTACTAATCATGTACTATAATTATATTAAACAAATAAATAAGTTAGAATTATTTTTTTTCTCTTTATAATTCAGTATGTCACTCTATTATCTATAAAAATTTTGACAGCTAAAATGAATATCTTATAATGTATTCAGTATGCTTAATGCATTTCTTTCCCAACATATTAGGTGGGTGTATTAGAAGGGGTGTGGTTGCTAGGTCAACAGACATTCTCTTCCCCCTCTATTATGCCCTGGTGAGGCTGCATCTCAGTTCATAGTGAGTTTCTCTGGGTTTATTTCACATATTTCATAGTTCACAATAGGGTTTTTGTTTGAAAAGCTTTCTCAAATCCCAGCTACAACAAGTCCTATTCTATAATTATTTGCAAGTAGCTTACTCTGAAGGTCTGAGATGAGTAGGAATTAGAGATGCACTGCTAGTTATACACTGATCTCATAATGCTGGCTTGTTCCATTGCTGTTACTTTCTCTCTCCCTTTAACTGGGAATATCTCAGTTTTATTGGTCATTTCTATGACTTTCATCTCCCTCTCATGAACTGTCTGGAAATCCATCACAAAATCAATGTAGAGCTCTAACTGTGGCTTTTATGAACTCTTTGACTACATCTGCACTGTGTGGGGTGGAGTGGGGAGAACCAACAAAAGAAAAAAACAAAACCCATTATTTTGGTGTCCTTCAAGCCCATAGTTCATATCTAAACTCCCATTCTTTCCTTTCACATAGGAAGTTACATTCACTTTTAAGACAAAGTCTTTGTCCTGATGTAATTATGTTCTAAAATGTTGTTTTACTTGGATGAAACTCACAGAGAAACACACATTGCCTAGTTTACCAATTGCTTGGGAAAGTCAAGACAAGTTAGAGACTGAGAATAGTAGCTAATTGTGCTGTGTACAGTAACATGTATTACCACATTCACTCCATTTTCAGTTCTGAACTGTTAACATATCACAGTTAAAAAATCACCCATAGTGGACAATACAGTCTGAGGAAGAAAGAACTGTCTTTGTGATACATGCAGGAAATATGTCTAATTAAAATTAAAGTACTTCTTTAATAAGCTAAAAACATGTCTTTTATCACAGTGAAAAATTCTACCTGATTTCTTACTTCTGTGATTTCCAGAATAATGTAAAACCTTTAACCTAAATCAGTGATTAGCACTGACTACAATGAGAAAACAGTATCCTTTTTCTTTTCAACCTTTCACCCAAAATTATGGTTTTAGGTACTTGCTCTGTTTATAAGTGCCATTCTTTTGTGAAAATGCATATCCAATAGACATTCACCTTTCATGTGGATTATTTTCTATGCATTTTTCTTATATTTTAGAAGAAATGTCCACTATCATATCTAAAATATGTGAGATTGGAATAATTAATTGCATATGTGCAACCAAGATAAACCTTTTCATAAGGAGGGAAAAAAATAAACATACAAAAAACTGTAACAGCATTAGGGAACATTCTTGCCAATTATTACCTAGTATTCCTGCTTACATGAATATCAGAAAAGTAATCCCAGAGGGGAAGGAGGAATGGGGGTAGTATCAGGTGTGTTCACATTGAAAAATTTGCAGGAGCATCCCTTTGCATAATGCAAGACCAATATTGCAAAGTAAGGCAGCACTGGCCGTCAATTTATCCTGTAAATGGGAACTATTCATTTAAACCTCTGTCACTGAGAAATCACAATATTCCACTTAAATAAAAGCTGTTTATGTTTCTGTCAAGGTAAATTAGCACCAGCTAAACTAGATTTTCCTTTTCACAAGTAAACCCAAAACTTTTTGATAAGGGGAAGGGAATGAGTCAAGTGTAATTATCTGCACAGGTTTTCAGAAATAAGGTTCGGTACGAAAACTCTTTCTGATGGGCATGATTTTTTGTATAATAATACATGACTGTTGATAAGCCACAGTTTAATATTGCGTTTATATTGCATTTAATGATTTCAAGCATTACACTATTTATTATAACTTAGAGTATCCAGAGTTTGCTAACAAGGTGATATCACTAATATTATTGCAAAATTTTTGTTCTTTTCTCATGTGCAGGAAATTGTAAATACCTCAAAGAAATAGAGACATGTTATTATGTGACTTCTATTTAAAGCTCTTTCATAATCTTCATGAATAGTTGGCAGACTTATTTATACATCTCCATTTCTCTGATAAGGAAGTTTCTTGCCCCCAGGTAAAATCTTTTACTTCAATAGAAGTACACAAGGTTTTCTCTGATTGGACAGTTGTTTAATATCCATGGGAGTTTCCATTATGCACGGACAGATCAGACCTATTGAGCATTCTGTAGATATCCATAATGTCTGACATGTTTACAGTGTGGTGTAATTTATTTATATTCATTTACCATCTGTGTTGCTCATGTACAGTCACCCTGTGTGCCCTAATGACACTGGATTCAGTGAATATGTCTACATTAGCAAGTAATGCTCTGGAGGTGTTCAAGAGGGGATTGGATGTGGCACTTGGTGCCATGGTTTAGTCATGAGGTCTGTGGTGATAGGTTGGACTTTGTGATCTTTGAGGTCTCTTCCAACCTTGGTGGTTCTGTGATTCTGTAAAGACTACTGGGCTTGCATAGTGAAACAGCTGGTCCACACCATAAATATTTCAAACCAACTTTACTTTGAAATGAACATCCATTAGCTGTTCAGGCACTAGGAATATACCTAGAATGTATCTTCTCTGTAAGATTCATCCAAAGTGCATGCTAAGGACAGCACAGATATCTGCTTCAAAACTCACATCTAAACCAAGCTGAATTTAGTGTGTAAATTCCCCTACCTTCCTCAGTCTGAAAACAAATAAAACAAACCAAACCAAACCTAAAACAAAATAAAGCAAAAAAACCCAACAAACTACAAGACAAAACAAAAACCCAACAAACCCCAAAGCCCAAAAAACCCAGTGGAATGCAGAACGCAAAACCTGAAGGTTAAGGCAAAAATAATATGTTTGTTTTTAGTTGTTGTTTTTGTTCTCGTTTTGCCTTCTATGGAAATACATCCATTAACTAAATCTTCAACTGCCAGTAAACCCGGATTATTGATTAACTCTATATTAGAGGCAAACACTGGATCTGAGTTTCTATAGTAGCACTTTCTAAGTGCAAGGAAAATATGGATAAATGTAGCACTACAGCTTCATGAACTAGATCAGGCATCAGCTTTTTAAACATCTACTATAGCTAAAACTATTTGAAACAACATATTTCATATCAAAATAATCAGGATGAATAACAAGTTCTCTGAATCGCTTCTACTGTAAGTAAACATTATAGCAACAGCCAAAACTTGCTTTCATTACAAGCATAAACTCACAGAAAAACATAAATTAGTGGTCTATTCTAGCCTCCATACAGACAGAATAAAGAACTTAATTACTGAAATCAATCTCAATATGAAGTATACTACAAACATTGTATTTTAATTTCAAGAGAAAAATCCCACTTTCAGCATCTATGAAGGATAGCTTAACGTTGTTTTTTTTCATAACTTAAATTTCCTATTCATTTCTTGAAAGCTGGAAAACTTTGAGGTTTACAGTTTGAAATATCTTCAGCCTACAGTAGCATATCTCAGTAAATAAGCTTCTTGTAGTCTGTTATTATGCATCCCATAAATGTCAGGCAGGATAATACACTAGACTGACTTACAATGGAAGTGTCACAGCCATCAGTTTTATGCATGGCTATGCTGGGCAATGGTTGTATGGAAATTCAGTATACTCACTGAAAACTCTATTCTACTGCTCAAAGTTGTCCACCTACTTCACAGTACTTACCCGCCTTCCCTTAAATGCTATTTGTTCCTTTAAACTTCTGTATCTCTAAGAAACTGAAGGTCTATTTGGGTTTTGATTCCATTGCATGTAAAAGTCCTTGTCTCTAATGAGAGTATCTTTACCTTCCTACTAGAAGAAACATACTTCCTATGACATAAAATGATACTAAATCAGTAAAATTGTAGAGTAACCATCATTTTGCTTACAAGCTTCTTCAAGTAATTGTGCATAATTTCAGTATTTTGAAAATAAGGTGTTGCTAATTTTATGCATTTCAAGGCCAAACAAGAAATGCTTTTGTGTCATGCAGCTAGTCTTCTCCATACAATCTTCAAATTCTAACCCGAATGACAGCTATTTTTAATATTGCCTCAAAATAAGGAGGAAAATAATAGATTCATAGAATCACAGAACTGGAAAGGAAATAAAATTCTATCCTGAATGACAGCTATTTTTAATATTACCTCAAAATAAGGAGGAAAATAATAGATTCATAGAATCATAGAACTGGAAAGGAAATCTGAGATCATCCAATCCAGCAATTGCACCCACTCCAGGAAGTCTGTCAGTACACCATGCCCCCAGGCACCAGATTTATGTGGCTTTTAAACACGTCCAGGGATGGCACTTCAACCACCTCCCTGGGAAGCCCATTCCAGTGCCTCACAACCCTTTTCATTAATTCCTGCCCCCCCCCCCCTGCCCTGCCCCTAATAACCAGTCTAAACTTCCCCTGGTGCAGCTTGAGGCCATTCTTTCTCATTCTACCAATAGTTACTTGTGACAAGAGATCAGTGCCTACCTCTCTACAACCTCCTTTCAGGTAGTTGTGGAGAGCATCTCCTTTCTTGTAGACTAAACAGCCCTAGTTCCCTCAGCCGCTCTTCATAGGTCTTGTTCTCCAGACCCTTCAATGGCTTAGTAGCCCTTCTCTGTGCCTCCATGTCCTTCCTGTACTGTGGTGCCCAAAACTGAACACAGTACTCAAGGTGTGGCCTCACCAACACTGAGTACAGGATACTCATTCTGAGTTGTCAGAAGTCCTCTGCTCAGCTACAGATTCTGAATTCATAGAATCATGGAATGCTTGAGGTTGGAAGGGACCTCTGGAGGTCATCCGGTCTAACCTTCTCTGGACAGTCAGGATCATGGTTGCCCATAAGCATGTCCAGATGGTTTTGAATACCTCCAAGAATCTCTGAGCATCCCACGGCATTGCTCAGTCACCTTTGCAGTAAAATTATTTCCAGATTTATATAATTTTTCTGATTTTATTCTTGGAAAAAAATAATAATCTCAAACTGTATAACTCAATTCCAAATTTCCTCTATGTTCTACTAACATTGCCACTGAAATATCTCAAGAAAAAATATTACAGGTAGAGTAAGACTTCATGATTAAGACATCTGATGTTTCTCCATAGCTCACAACAAAAGTGATAAATTTTATTGATAGTCTCTGATTTATCAGAGAAAATGTCACTGAAAATCTATTTTCTAATGTTCACGTGACACTTCCCCTGCTTCAATTTGCACCCATTGATTCTGGTCCTGTCACTTGGCACCACTGAAAAGAGTCTGTATTTGTTGTCTTTGCACCCACCCTTCAGATGTTTATACACATTGATAAAATCCCTTCAGTCTTCTGTTCTCTGGGCTAAATAGTTTCAGCTCTCTCAGCCTTTCTCACAGGGCAGATACTGCAGACCCTTAGGCACTTTAACAGCCTTCCCCCCCCCCCCCCCCCCCTAGTATTTCTGTGTCAAGGAACTAACTCGGAAGGTTGCTTGGGAAACAGCCCTTAACAAAAGAGGGGTCCAGGAGAGCTGGACCTGCTTCAAGGAAGAACTCTTGAAGGCGCAGGAACAGGCTGTGCCAGTGTGCCAGAAGATGAGCTGCCGGGGCAGACAGCCAGCCTGGATGGGCAATGAACTTCTAAAGGAACTAAGGGAAAAAAAGAGGGTGTATCATCTTTGGAAGAAAGTTGAGGCAACCCATGGAATGTTTAAGGATGTTGCTAGGTCATGTAGGAAGAAAATTAGGGAGGCAAAAACACATTTGGAGCTTAGACTGGCCTCTGCTGTGAAGGACAACAAAAAGTCTTTCTATAAATATATTAACAGCAAGAGGAGGGGCAAGGACAACCTCCACTCCTTGGTGGGCATGGAGGGGAACATTGTAACAAAGGATGAGGAAAAGGCAGAGGTACTTAACACCTTCTTTGCCTCAATTTTTACTGGCAGCACAGAATGTCTTCCAGACAGCTGGCCTGCAGAGCTGGCGGATGGAGCCAGGGAGCAGCATAGTTTCCCCTCCTTTTCTTAGGCCATTTCTTTCAGCCTGGTGACATGACATTTCTCTGCTTCTCAAAGAGGTTTCATCTGCTGCCTTTGCATGGCATGTTTCCACCAATCTATTTCATTCTCTGATTCTTCTCAACCTTACCACCTCCCCCTTCACTCAATCACCTGGCATCCTTAAGTCACAAGAGACCAAGAGCTCAAATAAATTTAACTCATCAGTTGTTACATTTTGGTTCACCTTAATTTACTTTGAGGGAGCTTTTTGAATCTTAACATGACCTCCCCACCATTGCCCAGAGTTGGCTTGGGAAATGGGCAGGTTCCCAGTGCAACAGAGACAGGGAGCTACTTGAGAGAGTCCAACCGAGGGCCACAAGGATGATTAGTGGTTGGAGCATCTCTCTTATAAGAAGAGGCTGAGAGAAAAGAGAAGACTGAGAAGAGATTTTAGCAATGTGTATAAATATCTAACAGGTGGAGGTCATGAGGATGGGGCCGAGCTCTTCTCAGTGGTCCTCAGTTAAGCACAAGGGGCAACAGGTACAAACCAGAACACAGGAGGTTTAACTCGAACTTAAGGAAAAACTTCCTTGAGGATTGTTATGTTTGAGCCTTAACTGGAATTTAAGAGCTCAGATGAGGGGGGGCAGACTGAGAACTCCTCCCCCACCCCCCATCCTCTTACCCAATCAAAAGAAAAGGGAAGGAGAAAGAATAGGGAAAGATAAGGGAAGAAAAAAAAAAGGAAAGAAAGCAGGGTAAGGAAAAAGGGGAGGAGGTAAATCTACCAAGAAATATATATATATCAATAGCAGAAAAGATTCACAAGGGGTGAGGAACAAGGATGGATAGGGAGATATACAAAATCAACAGTCCTTTGGAGAAATGTGGATGTGACAGGGAGAAAGACCAGGCCTGACCACGTGGCATAGAACCAGGAAGCCAGCAGTGACTCTTGGTCTTCTCATCCTGTCGAGGAAAGGGGCAAAAGAGAGGGAAAATGGTTGCTGTACCCTCTCTTTTATGGTTTTGCTGGACAGGAAGGGGGAGTGGAACAGAATAACTCGGTTTCCCAGGGGGGGAACCCCCTCCCCTCTGGTGGGGAAGGAAGGAACCAAGTCCACCTGGGTCAGGTTTCCTTAATCCCCAGGGTGAGGAGGGCTCTCACAACCCCCTCCCCCCCATCTCAGGATGGGATAACCCACCACAAGGATGACGGAGCACTGGAAGAGGATTTACAGTAAAATTGTGGAGTTTTCTTCTCTGACACTTTCAAAACCTGACTAGATGCATTCCTATGAAACTTGATCTAGACATACCTACTTTAGCAGGGAAGTTAGACTAGATCTCCAAAGGTCCCTTCTAATCCTTATCATTCTAAACAGAAGAGCAGATACACGCCCTCATCTCATCTACTTTCTGATAATTGGATATTCCTTAGTAAATTTTCCCACACCAACCCCTAAAAAAAAAGGCCTGGCAAAACATAGCATAGCTTTCATGAGTTTTCATAAAACTGTACCTCTTAGAATTAATTCCATGTTCTACTAATCTTACATATTTCTCAATATGTTTTTCCATGCCATCCTTCCATAAAAAAAGGCCTAGCAAGACATGGTTTCATGAGTTTTGTTAGCAGCAAGATAATTTTCTCATAACACTCATGTTAAATTATAAATGGGTGAACCTTTAAAGCTTTGTAAGTATAGATAAGCAATTTATCTGTAATATCGTCCTGAAGGGACAAAAAGCCTCAAAAATGCTCTGAATCAGACAATGAGGCAGAAGCCAGTAGGTCTGCTTTTTCAGGAAACTGCCCAAGTTGCCCAGGCTTCTCTAAACATGCCCTGAAGTCCAAGTGGGCCAGGTGTGTGTGTCTTTGGCCACATTTGGAGAAAACTCATTCTATACATTAAAGTGTCAGGTTTTTATCTCTCAATCTTTGTTATCATTGGCCATCATTGTCTTGGGAAATCTTTAAATACCAGCCCAAAGAGACAGAGCCTTGCCTTGCAATTGTCCAAACTCTGGGAGAAGTCACAAGCCTTGCCTGGAATCCGAGTTGTGCTTCAGTTTACCCAGACAAGGCTGCAATACCCCTTGCTGTATAGCATTGCAAAGCCCAGGAGCAGAATGGACCCGTTGTGCCAGGTCAAGAGACGAACCCCAGGAGGAGCCGAAAGTCCCCGGGACAGTTTCATTTTATTGGAAGAAGCAATGAGCACCACTGCAAAGATTGCCGATGAAGAATCTCTCCAAATAGGCAAAGCTACAAAGCCAACAAGCCCTGCAAGCTTCAGCAGCAACCTCTTTTCTACAAAGCTTTCAGCTACAAAGTCTTTGGAGATAAACCCTATATGTGCTTTAGTGACAAGCTGCAGAAGCCAATAGAAATTGCAACTGTGTTCTTGCAGTTGTCACATGGTCGACACCATTTTGGTTTTGTTTAAATCCCCATGCATGCCACATGGTATCATGATCAGTGAGTAATTACAAAATCTGATTTTTATAAGCATCTGTTAACGGTCTGTTGCCCTAGAGAATTCTAGAGTTCCCCCCTTCTGGGCAGTCTCCGGCATAGTTTCATAGTTTCATAGTTTCAGTTAGGGTTGGAAGGGACCACAAGGATCATCTAGTTCCAACCCCCCTGCCATGGGCAGGGACACCCCGCACTACGTCAGGCTGGCCAGACCCTCATCCAGCCTGGTCTTGAACACCTCCAGGGACGGGGCTTCAACCACCTCCCTGGACAACCCATTCCAGGGCCTCACCACCCTCATGGTGAAGAACTTCCTCCTCACATCCAGCATGAATCTCCCCACCTCCAGCTTCATTCCATTCCCCCTAGTCCTATCACTACCTGAGAGCCTGAAAAGTCCCTCCCCAGCCTTCTTGTAGGCCCCCTTCAGATACTGGAAGGCCACAATGAGGTCACCTCGGAACCTTCTCTTCTCCAGGCTGAACAGCCCCAACTCCTTCAGTCTGTCCTCATAGGAGAGGTGCCAATGTTGCCAATGTTCTCTTTTTTCTTTACAGCCTAAATTGCTGTTGTTTCTGGTTTTTTGCTCATATTGTTTAAATTGTTGCATGTTCCTGCTGGTGAGGTATCTGTTCCACAACCAAATATTTTGAACCAGTAAATAGGTTTTATTAATATTATTTGTGGGATTTTTTATTAATAAAGTTATTGATATTCTTCTTAATCATTCTGCCTACTGAGTATTAATAACCTCCATACAATCATAACAAATATTTATTAGTGGCATAGGGCCTTCAGTGGGAGCTTAACATTCAGCATTCTACCATGCGTTTGGAGACTTAACACTAGGAAGTATGCCACTTAGGAAGAACAAAAGGAAAACTAGTTCCTGAAATCTTATTTTCTTGGGTAAGACTGGAAGCATTAACAGTTTGAACTGTGTCAACACAGGAAAGAAAAGAAATTGTTGTCCATCTTTTCATTTAAATAAATTTTCTCCCCACATGAGAATCATCCAGCTTTATTACCTACCAAATGGAGGTGCTGCATCTATCCAGGTATGTCTCTATTTCAAATGCTTTAGCAAAGCACAAAAAGACACAGGGAGCAGGTTCTATTCCATATTTCATTGACTGCATGCCGCTTTACACTTCTCATTTGCTTTTGCATCTGTGTAGGATAAAGTCTCATTACTACCATTTTTTTTTTGTTTAACATCATTTTAGAAAAGGGAAATTTTTCTGTCTGATATTCTAGTCTAGACAATTGGTTACTAATCTCAGCTTTAACACTCATTGATTCTGAGTTCTTACATCTTTTATTTATTCTCCATCCATTTGGTGTTATTCTCTTTCTCTGCTGACTACAGAGACTCATTCAATTATTATGTGGCCGTGGTTCAATACCAGACAAATTGTAGTAAAATCTATTACACTTACTACAGTCCTTGTCCCAGTTAGCTTTTTTTCCTAGCACAATGGCCACTTATTCCATATCTAACATTCTTAATCGTAGACATTCAAAAATTTTTATTGTGGTTTATTTTTTTTTCCCTCAATCTTCTAACAGTGTTCCCTGAGATTATATTGTATTTTAATTTGGATGTCAGACATGGTTATTATTTGCCGATGTATTTCAGAATCCCCTTTTTCCATTTTAATCAGAAACAGGGTTGACTCAAGAGGAAAACATGTTTTGTGGTAACTGGAGCAATGGAAAAAGCCTTCAGGTAGCACTATAATGATGACAGAACAACTGATTGCAAAGAGTACTCCAAGATGGGGGTAGATTTTTTTTTATAAACTTGCTGAAAATAAACACAGATCACATTTCTACTATCTTCATTAATAGTTGTCCCATTTTATATACTAGCTTAGTAAGGCCAACATAGATACTGAATAAAAAGCAAAGCTATCTATTCTGGAAACAGAATCAAAGGCTACAGATATATTAATTTGCGTTATTTCCTCAGTGTCACTTTGCAATGACAGAATGTGTCAGGCTGTGATTTCTTTTTCTTTCTACCTATATGGACAATTCATCACATTACAGTGGTGGTCTGCCAAGTTGCCAGTGTCTATGTAAATTTCCAGGGCTTTCACAGTCCAGAAAGCAAAATGAGATCTTGCATTTTAACTGATTAAACAGTACTCCATATTCCAACAAGTGAATATAGCAGAATTAGCGTTTCTATTACTCTGTCTGATAAGGGAGCCCCACAAAAGCTATCAATTACTAGCAGCTGAATCAGACTAATTATTCTGAGAAGTATGGATTCATCATGGGTTCTTGGGATCAAATTTAATCTTTCATATGGATTCCCTTTGCAGGAAACAACTAACTATGACTGTTGAAAGAAGTTCCTCTTTCCTGAAGGCAAACTTACAAATACTAGATGCCAAGGGCAGGTATATCATTATTAGTAACTACTGAAAATCTCACTCATGTTTAAAAAAAGGGTACATGATGTCCTAATGAAGGCATTGCTAGAATAATGGAGTCTTCCAGAAGTCACTTTTTAAATTAACAGTTAATTTGTTTGAAAAGGAAAGAGTTACATGTTCAGCAAACTATATGAAAAGGTTTTCTGTGTAACTTAGATAAATGTTTTCCTGGCAGTGAAGCTGAGTATAAACATATTAATTAGTACAATGTAAGCATCAAAACATTTGGTATATGTAATCACATTGAGCAGCCAAATTAAATTAACAGACATTACCAAGAGGAACAGGATGATAATAATATATTATTTAGCACAGGGGGGGAAAAAAAGACAAAAAGACCCAGAAAAAATATGCATAAAGTTCAAGTAACAACATTATTTTTAAGACTAATGTTATAATAAAGGGGACTGTAGAGAATAGAACATTATTATATGTGCCTGTGTGTGTATATACATTGCATTTTCTGAAAATGAAGTGAAAGAGATTCTAAAAGTATGTCTGTTTTTTATACCAGAAGATGAAGTGTGTGAACAAAATTATCTCGATAATTAGACTTCACACAAGAGATCTATCAATAAAGACCCTAAAAGTTCTTTGGAAAAAAATATTGCAAACAAGGCTTTCTGACACAGTAATTGGCCTCCTTGAAAGACATGGATTTAGGGTTGTTTCCCTTGAGCTGGTGCAAGACCCACACCAAAAATTTGCAGTGCTACATCTGCTTATGAAGAGGCATGGACTGTGGATTACTAGAGAAGTATGACTAGTTCAACAGTGCAGACTGAATAATTTAGTTATGCTTTTATTATGAACCAGCCTTTGGACAAATCCACATCCCTTCTTCACTGATTACAGAGGAAATCTAGGATCCTAACCCAGGCAATTAAATTAGTGGCATAAAATAATCATGGCAAATATTCATCCAGATTAAAAGAGCTGCTTAGAATCTGAGATACATGAAGTACAATTACAATTTTTTACTTAGCTGAATTACAACTTCTCCCTGTTGATTGCACATTTCAGCAAGGTAGTTTCAGGAAGAACTTCCATATAGAGAAACCAGAACTCACCTTAAAATACAGCTAACCTCAACTCTGAGAGTTTTTTATTAAAAATTTATCTTGAAAATTCTGTTTCTGGTTACCATTCAGATACATGCTTACATGACACCTGGAAAACAAAATTAGCAATTCTGGGTTCAGATGAGGCTTTTAAACTCATGCATGAGAGATTGCCCATTGGAATGGGTTGCCCGGGGAGGTGGTAGAGACACCATCATTGGAGGTGTTTAGGAGGAACTTGATAGGGTGCTTGGTTGCATGGTTTAGTTGATTAGGTGGGTTGAATGATAGGTTGGATGCGAAGATCTCGAAGGTCTCTTCCAACCTGGTCTGGTCTATTCTATTCTATTCTATTCTATTCTATTTATGTCAACACAAAAAATTAATATCTTTACCTGTATGCTATCATAATTTTTGTTATAATTCTTACATTTTCTTCAATGCAATCTGTGCTGGCTTTAATAAAATGATTGCTTTTAAAATGTGGTAATTTCATAATACTAGGTATATTTCACGAATTTAAATTACTGGGTGCCTGAGTCCAGTACTCTCAAATTCTTTTAGATTTTCCATATGGGGAAGATTAAATGTTTTAATACTAAATTCACTTATCCGAAAATAATTGCCATTACGTGGGAGTTTGATAGAGAAAAGTGATACAACATTATCTGAATATACAACAGTATACTGAATCTGCAACACAATATAGCAATTGTGATATATGGTTAGTCATAATACTAACATGATTCTCATTACATGATTACTGTCACAACACTGGGCATCCATGTTGATAGGGAAGGAATGCAGAGGCTGAAACCATCTCAAGCCTTTTGCTTTCTTCAAAGTTATTAAGAAGAATGCTAAACCGGCCATGGGTTTACAATTTGTAACACCTTGTGCAGTGATTGTGATTTAGAGTGATATGTTGTCAGTTCAAATTACTTTGCATTGGTAGCTGTGCTTTTTTTTTTTAGAATGACAAGTTAATTTGGCCAACATCCAGAATAAATGAAGTGATGCAAAAATGTCTCTGCATTAATTGTGCTTGAATGATTGGAAGTTTCTTTAGCTTTAATGCTCTGGAATAATCTTCTGTAACAGCAGGAGGTATGTAGACTTCAAACTATACTGTTCCCTTGATGTAACTTTTAAGAAACCTACATAAAAGAATAGTTTGTTTTAATTACTGAAGAGAACTAATGTATTCATGGAATCAGTGGAATCAGCCTATAAATAGACTTAAAGCTAGAGGCCAGGCAATTATTAATAGAATATCTGTTGTGGTGGGGTGAGAAAGTTCCCCCACACACACAAAGAAAGAAACCACAGCTAGCTCAGTCGGAAAAGCAGATGAAAGCTATATTTACAGGCATAAATGGAATGCAATGAATATGTACACAAATACACAATATTTACAATATATACAGAAATATACAGCAATGAACATAATGCAGAAAAACCTTTTCCCCTCAACCGGCCAGGGGGGTTCCCTGAACCCCCCTCTCTCCCTCCCTACCTCCCCTTTTTCCCAAAAAGGGTTAGAGAGAGAGAGAAAGGCAATTAAGGAAGAAAAATTCTGTTAGCTCAAAAGCACATGCAAGAATTAGTTTTCTTATCTGGTTAGCTGTTAACTCAAGGCCGTTCCTGCTTCAGAAAGAGAGAAGCCGTCCAGCCCACAGGACAGAGAAGCACAGACTGCACCCAGCCTGAACCCAGACCAGACTGAACTAACAGAATCCAAACTTAAAATTGCATTCTACAATCTACCAATGAAATTAGTTTAGACTATCTTGTTTTTGTTCAAATATCAAAAACATTCAGCCAGAGTGTTCAGCAACTGTCTCTTTCTTAAAGGCATAGCCTAAACCTGTCACATCTGTTTAAGATTTTGAGTTGTTCTTCTGTTTTTTTAACAAATGGAAGATTGAAATCGCATCTAGAGACAAATGTTGTTTCAGTATCAGCCTGATGTGAATGTTTTTGCCTGAGATAGCAACTACAATTACTTTAGCAACAATCAGTGAGGAATTTATATATGAAATGATAACATTTTCATGATCTGGAAGGCAACTGCTTTGGTATTTATTACTTTCACCTGGGCATAAAATAATAAAAACCTGCCAAAAATATTATGTTACCAGTACGGGTACCTTTTAATTTAAAAGACTAAAATCTAAATTGATAAGTTTTGGGCTGCTATTCCTGCCATATCATAATTCTATTAGTTCTGAGTTTTAATGTGTGTGGGGTCAGAGTGGCTGGAGAGCAGCCAGACAGAAAGGGACCTGGGGGTACTGGTTGATAGTAGGCTGAACATGAGCCAGCAGTGGCCAAGAAGGCCAATGGTATCCTGGCCCGTATCAGGAATAGTGTGGTCAGCAGGAGCAGAGAAGTCATTCTGCCCAGTTCTGGGCCCCTCAATTTAAGAAGGGCATTGAGACTCTTGAACGTGTCCAGAGAAGGGCAACAAGGCTGGTGAGAAGCCTTGAGCACAAGCCCCATGAGGAGAGGCTGAGCGAGCTGGGGTTGTTTAGCCTGGAGAAAAGGAGGCTCAGGGGAGACCTTATTGCTCTCTACAACTACCTGAAGGGAGGTTGTAGCCGGGGGGGGGGGCTGGTCTCTTCTCCCAGGCAACCAGCACCAGAACAAGAGGACACAATCTCAAGCTTTGCCAGGGAAGGTTTAGGCTCGAGGTGAGGAGAAAGTTCTTCACAGAGAGAGTTGTTTGCCATTGGAATGTGCTGCCCAGGGAGGTAATGGAGTCATCATCCCTGGAAGTGTTCAGGAGGGGGATGTGGCACTTGGTGACATGGTTTAGTAGTCATGAGGTCTTGGGCGACAGGTTGGACTTGATGATCCTTAATTACCTGTTATGAATATACTGGTGATTCTGTGATTTGTGTTAAAGGTAGAGAATTCAGAGTGCACTGGAACTGGGGGTCAGGAGCTTGCAGGAGCCTGTTTTGAGGACAAACGGGGAGCTGCATATTTTACAGACTTAAACAGAGACAGTGTGTTTGGCTAATTGGAGACACCAAGGCTGAGGAGAAGAACTGAGAATTTGTTTTCTTTAGATAAGAAGCCTGGATGACTGAGCATGCGTGGAAGTGGATACTCTGACCCTTACCACAGAGATTGCATGGGAGCAGGGATCTGCCCACCTATTCTAAGACTCATTATTATATGCCTGCCTTCTATTTAGTATAAGTTTGTTTATGTAGATGATGTAACTATATAAGATGAAGAAAGCCATTGTAAAGCTGCTGTGGAGGTGGAATTTTGTCCCCTCTCAAGCCCAGCGAGCTGCTTTGCTTGCCTTTTATTGCTTTTATTGCCTTTTATTACCTTTTTAAGATCCTTTAGTGCCAATAAAACTGTTACCAAAAACTTTTACCTGGAGTCATCTATAACATTAACTAATTGTTTAACCAGTGAATCTTTATGTAAAAGGTACCAGTATTTTATGCTTGTAAATAAGCTTTAATTAATGATAAATATTCATCTATTAAGGGCTACACAGAAATGTAACTAAAGATTGTCACATTGTCCTGATTTTGAGCCACAATCTACTCCAGACCAAGTGACAGAAAAGATATTTTACTCCTTGCTGGGGAGCAGAAATAAAACTTCTGCACAACTGAATTGGAAGTTTAAATGGAAATTCTATTTACAAATATACATACAGAAGGCATTCAGCTAGAATGAATACATTCACTAACTAGGCTGAGCCTACCAAGACAAAACCTTCCTTTTCAGAAAATCTCCACCCCTTTAGTTTCAGCAGGCCTAAGAGTGAGCCACAACTGCACACTACCAACTCTTCAAACCTCCTCAACAGGCCTCAGGATGCAGCCCCTTCCCCCACAGCCCCTCCCCCATTCCTTGGGCCCCTCTCCACTCCCCCCACCTCCCCCCTTCTAACCCTCCCTCTCCCCAGCCCCCCTCCATGGCCACCCCCAACGACAATTACACCAATGATGATATCACCGGCTAAGTGTGAGTGGTGTCTCCACAGCTTCCCCCCTCACCTTCCCCCCATCTGCTTCCGGCTCTCCTCCAACTGATCTCTTTCCCTCTCCCTCCCCCCACCCCCTTCCAGTCAGTGGTCCTGGAGCAGACTGCAGAGGGAAGGGGAGGGGCCAATGATGGGAACCAATCAGGTGAGGGAACAGCAACGATCCCCCCGACCACAAAAACCCTCATTTGTAGCCCCAAATTTGCTCCAAGTCTTCATTTTTAGCCTAAATTTGCCACAAATCCTCATTTTCACCCCCAAATCCTCATTATTTAACCTCAAATTCTACTTTTTAGACCCAAATTCACCCAAATCCCATTTTTGATGCAAATTTTGCCCATCCTAATTTTTAACCCCAGATTTATCCCAGATCCTTATTTTTCACCCTAATTGACCTAAAATCTCCAATTTTGACCCCAAATTTATCCCAGATCTCCATTTTGACCCCAAATTCACCCAAACCCTCCATTTTTTGCCTCAAATTTCCTCCAAATCTACTATTTACCTCCAGGTAGACCCAAAAATCTTCATTTTTGACCCAAAATCTTCTCCTAATCCCTTTTCACCCCAAATTCACCTCAAATCTCCTTTCTGTTCCCAAATTTTACCTAAATCCCACTTTTAACCCCAAAACTGCTCCTAATCTTCATTTTGGGCCCAAATTTACCCAAATTTTCCCCCGTCAGCCAGAGCCACCTACCCCCACACAAACCATGAGATAGAGACACATGCTATTCTCAAGGAGGAGAGAGGAGAGAGCATATAGCAGCTGTGTGTTGCCTTAAACAGAGGAGACATCAGGAAATAGAATAGAATAACATGTTACAATATCCTGGGATGACCTGTTCATCCCCCTGTGAATTTCTATCCTTTTGGAGGACTTTTTTCTTTGTGGTCATCTTAAAGGTACCTGAGCCTCAAAACTACCACACACGGCCAGGCAGAGAGGGACCTGAGGGTCAGGTGTTGGAATAAGCTGCCCAGTGAGGTGGTGGAGTCATCATCTTTGGACATGTTCAAGAAACATGTACAGCTGGTACTTTGTGATATGTTTCAGTGGGCATGGTGGTGTTGGTTTGACAGATGGATTATCTTATAAGTTTCTTCGAGCTGAAATGATTCTATGATTCTATGAAGAAGACCCTTAGGATTATCTAGGTCAGCTCTTACACTAACATTAATAAATTCACTACAAAACCATGTCCAAAGTACAGATTACAATATTTTTGTAAATTTTGTATTTTTATGTTTTCAAGATGAGCAAGTATTATTTGATAACGACATAGGCATTTAAAATACATAAACATGTTCTGCCATAAATAATCTGCATATACACATACACATACATACTTATATTCTTAAGTAAAATAGTGGACATGTGCAATGTATCACCAATAATGAGAGGCTTTGGTTCCTTACCTCCTTTCTTTTCTACAGTACTGCATTTCTTAGAAAAACATTGATTAAGTGGAAAATGCAGTATTTCATATTAGCAACTAACATTGTTGCAAAAGAATGAAACATAAGTAAAAGTGCCATTGAAATCTATTCCAATATATTGCAGAAGACAACAATGCAAACAAGTATGTTTCAAGTAACAGGAGTCTTTCATAGTTACCTGAAGGAACACTTTAGATTGGAAAAGTGAACAGGAGGACACAGTCTCAAGCTGCGCCAGGGCAGGTTTAGACTGGATGTTAGGAAGAAGTTCTATACAGAAAGAGTGATTGCCCATTGGAATGGTTTGTCCAGGGAGGTGGTGGAGTCACCATCATTGGAGGTGTTCAGGAGAAGACTTGATGGGGTGCTTGGTGCCATGGTCTAGTTGTTTAGGTGGGTTGGATTGGTTGATAGGTTGGACACGATGATCTTGAAGGTCTCTTCCAACCTGTTTTATTGTATTGTATTGTGTTGTACTGTATTGTATAGTACAAAGTACTGACTCCAGTATTCACCTGGCATCAACCATAAAGCAGTAGAAGAACGAATCTGCTCATACCTAAATTATGAGAGAAATTTGTATATGAGAAATTGGTAAGAAATCATAACTTTTTGGACTATGAAACATCCAGATGAAGTCACAAATATTTCAATCAATCTTAATCAGGATGAGGATGGGGATGCAAGCAGAGTTCACTTAAGTAAAGAGGTAATCTTATACACTTCGAAATCCTCTTTCTCATTTGATTATTTGAGAGGATTTGAACTTCAGAAAACACATCTTGAGTGATACCTGCACTCCTGAAGAACTTTCTAATTAAAACACCCAAGCTATTTAAAGACTCTTTTTCTTGTCAAACACTACTTTGGTTGACAAATTAGATTTAAAGATTCAGCCTAAATGGGAAGTGATTTTCTCAGAGAAGATTGCTCACTAGAAGTAGAATGTTGGCTTGTGCAGGCCACATATGCAAAGGTGTATATGGAAGTCGAGTTCCCAGAGAACTAGACAGGAGAGAAATTACTTGGACATAAGAGGGTTCTGGGTGACAAAATCTAAATTAGGAGGGATTGAGATGAACTGGTCTTCTTTCAGCTAATTGGAGAAACACTCTAAAACTGGCTAAGTGGCAAGCTGCCATGTTAGGTGGAAAACTAGAAAAAATAAATCACAAAATTAACATGTAGGGGCAGGGGTGTGTTGCATCTTTTGGTATTTGTCTTTTTAGTAAAATACAGATTCACAGATTGCATTTGGTTGGAAGGAACCCTCAAAGACCATCTTGTCCAAATGCCCTGCAGTGAACAGGGACATCTCGAACAAGATCAGGCTGCCCAGGCCACATCAAGTCTGACTGTGAATATCTCTCAAGCACATCTCTGGGCAATCTGTTCCAAATCTTTTGGGACAGGTAAATTGCAGAAAATATATGACAGAAATGTCACCATTTAGAAAAAAGTCTGGAATCCATCTCCAGCCTCATTATTTTCTAAAGACATAGAAATCAAATAATAAAAAGAAAATATTTCTCTATTACCTTAACATGAATATAGAATAGAATAGAATAGAATAGAATAGAATAGAATAGAATAGAATAGAATAGAATAAACCAGGTTGGAAAAGACCTTTGAGATCACCAAGTCCAACCTATCACCCAACACCATCTAATCAACTAAACCATGACACCAAGTGCCTCATTCAGTCTCCTTTTAAACAACTCCAGTGAGAGTGACTCCACCACATCCCTGGGCAGCCCATTCCAATGGACACACTTTCTGTGAAGAATTTCTTAACATCCATCCTAAACCTCCCCTGCTGCAGCTTGAGACTGTGTTCTCTTGTTCTGGTGCTGGTTGCATGGGAGAAGAGACCAACCCCCACCTGGTTACAACCTCCCTTCAGGTAGTTGTAGACAGCAATAAGGTATCCTCTGAACCTCCTCTTCTCCAGGCTAAGTAATCCCAGCTCCCTCAGCCTTTCCTCACAGGGCGTGTGGTCCAAACCCCTCACCAACTTTGTTGCCCTTCTCTGGACATGTTCCAGCAAGTCAACATCATTCCTAAACTGAGTGACCCAGAACTGGGCAGAATGACTTCCCTGCTTCTGCTGACCGCACTATTCCTGATACAGGCCAGGATGCCATTGGCCTTCTTGGCCACCTGGGCACATTGCTGGCTCATGTTCAGCCTACTATCAACCAGTACCCCCAGGTCCCTTTTTGCCCAGCTGCTCTCCAGCCACTCTGACCCCAGCCTGTAGCGCTGCATGGGCTCGTTGTCACCTGGCACTAGGACTTGTTGAATGTGCAGCACCTGGCAGTAGGACTTGTTGAATGCCATCATGCTGGGCTCTGCCCATCTGTCCAACCTGTTTGAGGTCCCTCTGCAGAGCCTTTCTACCCTCTAACAGATCAACACCTGCTCCTATCTTGGTGTCATCTGCAACTGATGACTGACTCAATAGCCTCATCCAGATCATCAGTAAAGATATTGAACACAATGGGGCCCAGAACTGATCCCTGGGGGACACCACTAGTGACTGGCCACCAGCTGGATGTGGCACCATTCACCACCACTCTCTGGGCTCATCCATCCATCCAGTTCCTAACCCAGCACAGAGTGCTGCTTTCGAAGCCACAGGCTGACAGCTTGGCCAGTAGTTTGCTGTGGGGAATGGTGTCAAAGGCCTTGCTGAAGTCCAGGTAGACTACATCCACAGCCTTCCCCACATCCACCAAGCAAGTTGCCTGATCATAGGCAGAGATCAGGTTGATAAGGCAGGATCTGTCATTCCTAAATCTGTGTTAGCTGTACCTGATCCCTTGGCCATCCTTCAGGTGTGCAGTGATTGCCCCCAAGATGAACTGCTCCATAATTTTCCCTGGCACTGAGGTCAGGCTGACAGGCCTGTTGTTTCCATGCCCCTCATTTGGGCCCTTCTTGTGGATGGGGATCACATTGGCCAGCTTCCAGTCATCTGGGACCTCTCTGGTGAGCCAGGACTGGTGGAAAATGATGGAGAGAGACTTGACCAGCTCCTCTGCCAGTTCTCTCCGCACCTTCGGATGCATCCCTTCTGGTCCCATGGACTTGTGAGTAACCAAGTGGGTCAGCAAGTCCCAAACTATTTCCTCATGGATTTCAGGGAGACTACACTGCTCCCTGACCCCATCAACCAGTTTAGGAGGCCAGTTCTCCTGAAGTCCTCCTGCCTTATTGTTGAAAATTGAGGCATAGAAGGTATTTAGAACCTCAGCCTTTCCCTCATCTTTAGTTACAATGTTTTCCTCCAGGTCCAATAAAGAGTGAAGGTTCTTATTGCCCCTCTTTTTACCATTAATATATTTATAATAATAATTTTATTATCTTTCACAGAAGTGTCCAGCTTAAGTCCCAGCAGAAGTGGCCCAGCTTAACTGGGATTTTGCCTCTCTAATTTTTTTCTGACATGATCTAACAACATCCTTAAACATATCATGAGTTGCCTCCCACCTTTCCAAAGGTGATACAGCCTCTTTTTGTCTCTTAATTCCTTCAAGAGCTGCTTGCCCATCCAGGCTGGTCACCTTCCCTGCCAGCTCATCTTTTGACATGTGGGAACTGCCAGTTCCCATGCCTTCAAGAGCTTCTGTTTGAAGTAGGTCGAACCATCCTGGACCCCTTTGTTCTTAAGGGCTGCTGCCCAGGGTACTTTCTGAAGAAGTTTTTTAAACAAGCTGAAGTTTGCAATCTGGAAGTCCAAGGTGAGGGTTTTGTTACTGCTCCTCCCTATCTCCCTGCATATTGAAAACTCCACTATCTCATGATCGCTGAACCCTAGACAGCCTCCTACCATCACATCTCCCACCAGCACTTCTCTATTTGAGAACAGCAGGTCAAGCAGAGCCTGACCTCTTGTAGGCTCACTTAACAGCTGCATCAGGAATCTGTCCTCCATACACTCTAGGAACCTTCCAGACTGCCTTCTCTCTGCTGAATTAAGTTCCCAGCAGATGTCTGGCAGGTTAAAGTCACTCACAAGGACAAGATGTGATGATCTTGAGACAGCCTCCAGTTGCTCTTAGAATATTTCATCTGCCTCCTCATCCTGGTTGGGTGGTCTATAACGGACACCAATCAGGATACCAGTTTTGTTAGGCCTCTGTCTTCATGGAAGATAACAAAACCTGATTTAAGTAGGCAGGGATGCCTAAAATTCCTCAGAATGTCATTTTGGTTCTTTTTTTTTCCCCACCCAGAAACAAGTTTTTATTTCAGTGAGATAATGTTCAGTTGAGTATCTATTTGACTATTTAATCAAATACTGATTAGAATCTCCACATATGTCTTCATTTTCCAAACACTCTACCACAAATGTTAATTTTCTTCAGAGTAAGTTCAAACATCGCACTCAAATCTATAACTTTATATAATCTATAACTTTATATAATATGGATAGAGTTATGGGGAGCAGATTTGTTATTGTGTTTTTCTTTAATCTGCAAAATATTACCTGTGTAGAAAATAATACCTTGTTTGTTTGATGCCAAATTTAGGTTTTTGGTATTTGTTCTGCATAGAAGTCTGTACCTTTTATCTTAATACATGTAGTTGATTACAATTCAACATATTCAGGGTAATGCAACTAATAATGCAAAGAACTCCATCTGACAGGTTATCTCGTGACAACCTGAAAGCTCACATGACTAAATTAATGAAGAACAATTACAGAACTGGTTACAGAAAAGTGCCTTGTCACAACCAGAACTACCTCTGTGGCTTCAGTGAAAAAGGTCAAAATACAAGGGAAATTGTCTGGGAACAAGAACTAATAGGCTACAGTACAGCAAAGACTTTCCAGTCTACTGATTTCTGGTAGCTGTTTTGTGATTTTGTCACTAGGGCAAAAAAAAATGGACTATTCCTTGCCACCTGAAAACAGAAACCCACTGCCGTTCTAGCAGCTTCCCTCTCTACACATATACTGCCCTCCTCCAGAGCCAGCAGCTGGCCACCCTCACCCACAGGGTTGTGCTGTATCACAGAAACCTCTCTTTGGGGCAGCTCTTTAAATAAGTGGATCAAAAGAAACAAAAGGGAAAAGAAAAAAAGAAAAGCCAAGATGGTGGATTAGAAAAGAAGTCAGAAAAGCAGAAAAGTCATCAACTGTTTCAGCAAAAGAACATTTATATTGGGTAAGACTGTCCAAACTTTTGCCTGTCTGTGGGGAGGAAGTCATGGTGCACTTTAACTTACCTTGACATGGTTATATTCAGAAACCTTGTAGAGCAAGCCTTTAAAGGAATGTGCCAGAGATCATTAACAAATCACTTCTGAAGTTATGGATATTTCTAAACAAAGAAAAGAACATGTTATACTCATTTCTTAAACATTCATCTCTGATAAAACTGAAAGGAATCAAAAGCTGAAATGCAGTAAACCCAGCAAGAATAGAAGCAGCATACTTCCTTACTTCATTCTAATAATTTAAATTTTCCATCTACATTTTCAGAAAAAGCATGATTTTTTTTCACATCCATATAAAGAAATCTGATACTATTTTTCTTCATATTTGGAAATAACTTCCTATTCTGCTACAGAAATGTCAGTAACTAAAAGGAAGGAAAAAACCACTCCTTACGACTGGCATTCTGATACCTCTTTAGGCAGGTACTGGAGATATTAATCTTCACAGATGATTCAGCTTTTTCAAAAGAAAATGCTTTATTATTGATGCTTCTTTAAAGTGTCCAAAGTGTTAAATTCATGTAAGAAATAAGATTTTTAGGAAACTGTCCTAGCTAGCATGTTGTGGTATCCAACAGAGTTTACCAGTTTTTCAATCATATTCTAAAAGTGCAACAGAGTTGAGGGTATTGATTGTTTTTTCTTTATTTTTTACCACAATAGGTATACTCAGGAGATACCTTTTTAATGTGGCTGACCTTTAAAAGAATGTTGGAGAAATGCATAGTCAAAGGATGTCTACCAGTTTAAGATATGCAGATAAATGAGTCTTTAACAGTTAGAACTTTGAAGAAATCTTTCAATGTGAAACTTAAAGGGTAAAAATATTGTTATCTCTGGGTTTGACAGGATTATGTAAGGATTCTGAGTGGACACACATTTGGTTGTGTTCTAATTCCACCTACCTTTGTGTCCTATTTTTACATATCTGTGATTGTGCAATCCCAAAGACTAAATCCACTTCAAAAAAAGCATGTGAATACTTCAGAAGTCTATGAGGACTACCCAGGGGAAAGTCTAAGACTAACATTTCCCCTAAATTGCTATCATAGAACAAAGATGATGGAGTTAATAAAAGTGATAAAAAGAACTTCCACAAAGTCTGTCTGAGAATCTTTGACAAAAAAGATATATGAGATTTTGGAAAACTATGGCCACTGTGACAATACAACTGACATTTCATGATACAAACGCTACCTACAGCTAGTAGGTAAGAATAGAATAGAATGACACTATAGAATAATAATATATTAGTATTTAGTCTCTGAATATCCAGAGGGAATTGAAGTATAAATTGCAGCTGCTAAGATAAGCAGTTTTCTTTTAGAATCATTCTGAAGTTAGTAGGACCTAGATGCCAAAATAGGGGTTTTAATTCTCATTGCAGATAACTAAATGTTAACTTTGAGATAAAGCATCAAACAGATGTAAAAGGAAAAATTCTGCATGCCCATGCCTTCACTATTTTGTTTTGCATAGGTTAGATATTGAGAAATTGAGGTGTATAGTTCATGCATATTGCATGTTGTGTCTTTTATTCAGATTTGGGTGGTACACACCTTGCTGACTCAGGGACTGAAGAATTTCAAGCTAGGAATTCAGTGGGTTTGTGCAGTGCAAGAGAGAATTTAGCAGTTATAAACAATTTCTACAAAATAAGAAAACAAACAACAGTGGAAACAAACAAACAAAATCCCAAAAAACCCAAACAAGACAAAACCAAAACCGACCAACCAACCAAAAAACCCACAATCAACCCAAACCCAAGAAACAAGTGCACAATGTATTAAATGAGGGAGGGGTGGGGGGTAGAGGGAAATCTAAGTTACTACATAAAAATACTTGGGAAAGGTTGAAGCATGAGGAAACCATCACCCTAATTTTTAGTGTGCTTGGGGTTTTATTTAGAATTCCCATCCCAAAGCTCTGCTCTGCTGTTTCTATGTGTAAACCAACTCTGTAAAAAAGAAAACAACAGGTAAGTGTCATCTTTTACCCAGTATGCTGCTAGAACAAATGCCACGTGCTGAATTTGCAAGATGGTGCCAGAACAGACTACAACAATTTGTCTGCTTCATGAGGCATGAAGATGCTTCACTAGTCAAGTAAATACTTACAGTGACATGAAAGCCTTCTTCCTTTTTAATAATTTTTAAAAAGCTCTTCATCTTTCCTTTAATTAAACCTTAACTGGTTGAGGTTGGCAGCACTTACCCAGCAAGATACCCATCTTCCACTTCTTATTCTATTGAATATTTAACAGCTTGAAAAACAACAGAAGAGCTGCAGTGATTCTGAACAGGATGGGGCCTTCAAACCTAGCCTCACTCTCTTTTAACTGATTTAATATTTATGATGTGGGGGAACATTCTGGGAATATCTGAGGAGTGATTTTACTAGAATTATAAATGCTTTGAAAAGGTTTTATTTTAAGAATGAAATTGCATATTGTCCCAGTTATAAAAGTGCATTCTTCAGGCTGCCTGTGGCCTTCAAAGCTCTTTTATTCATGCAGAAGGGAGGGGGTTAAATTGTGTCAAACCACTAGGAACTATAACAATTTCCTTAACAATTGTCAAAAGTGCATGCCTCTACATCATAGTAACATAGTATCAGTCAGGGTTGGAAGGGACCACAAGGATCATCTAGTTCCAACCCCCCTGCCATGAACAGGGACACCCTACACTAGATCAGGGTGGCCAGAGCCTCATCCAGCCTGGTCTTAAACACCTCCAGTGACAAAGCCTCAACCACCTCCCTGGATAACCCAGTCCAGGGATTCACCACCCTCATGGTGAAGAACTTCCTCCTCACATCTAGCCTGAATCTCCCCACCCCCAGCTTCATTCGATTCCCCCTAGTCCTATCACTACCTGAGATCCTGAGAAGTCCCTCCCCAGCCTTCTTGTAGGCCCCCTTCAGATGCTGGAAGGTCACAATGAGGTCACCTGGGAGCCTTCTTTTCTCCAGACTGAACAGCCCCAACTCCTTCAGTCTGTCCTCATAGGAGAGGTGCTCCAGCCCTCTGATCATCCTCGTGGCCCTTCTCTGGACACGTTCCAGCACCTCCAGATCCCTCTTGTAATAGGGGCTCCAGAACTGGACACAGTGCTGCAGGTGGGGTCTCACCAGAGCTGAGTAGAGGGGGAGAATCACCTCCCTTGACCTGCTGGCCACACTTCTCTTGATGCAGCCCAAGATCTGATTGGCTTTCCGGGCTGCAAGTGCACATTGAGAGCTAAGGCTGAGTTTCTCATCCACCAGCACCCCCAAGTCTCTCTCCTCAGGGCTGCTCTCCGGCCAGTCAAATTCTTTGCAGTCATAAGCATCAATAAATCTGATCTAAAACTGTACGTTGAAATCAACAATTTTAAAGTCTGGTTACTTCAAGAAATTAGCATAATTAAAAAATATATTTTTTTTAAAGAATTTTAAAAGCTGACTAAAACTTTCCTGACAATTATTAAATAATAGTGATACTGAATCCCTATTTTTAAATTTTTGTCTTTATAAAATGTGTCACATCTCTTAAATATAACAGCATGCTGTCTTGCTGGAGCGTGTCCAGAGAAGGGCAACAAAGTTGGTGAGGGGTTTGGAAGACAAGCCCTATGAGGAGAGGCTGAGGGAGCTGGGGTTGCTTAGCCTGGAGAGGAGGAGACTCAGGGGTGACCTTCTTGCTCTCTACAACTCCCTGAAGGGAGGTTGTAGCCAGGCAGAGGTTGGTCTCTTCTCCCAGGCAGCCAGTACCAGAACAAGAGGACACAGTCTCAGGCTGCACCAGGGGCAGGTTTAGACTGGATGTTAGGAAGAAGTTCTATACCAAGAGAGTGATTGCCCACTGGAATCGGCTTCCCGTGGAGGTGATTGAGTCACCTTCATTGGAGGTGTTCAAGAAGAGGCTTGATGGGGTGCTTGGTGCCACGGTTTAGTTGTTTAGTTGTTTTAGGTGGGTTGTATTGTTTGTATTGTATTGTATTGTATTGTATTGTATTGTATTGTATTGTATTTAGGTGGGTTGGATTGGTTGATAGGTTGGACGCGATGATCTTGAAGGTCTCTTCCAACCTGGTGTATTGTATTGTATTGTATTGTATTGTATTGTATTGTAGCACAGCATTTAGTTTAACACTTTATCCATCCCTTTACTAGATATCCATTCAGTAGCTGCCAAGAGCCAAACTCAACATAGGCTATATTAGTTATATTGAGAAAGATTAAAGACGACAGATACTGTTAAAACCCTGAAGCTCTTTTGAGATAGGAAATAATTTTCTTTTAGAAGAAGTACTTTTTACATAAAAAAGTACAAATTGAAGCAAAAGTTGTACAAAGATACAGATACAACTTCCTATGGCAGAGATAAAAAGAGTTTAAGTTTTTGCAGAGAACTGATCAGAAAGAAGGCTTTCTAATGGATCCCTGTTATCTAAGCATGACTTCTCTTCTGTTTCACAGATTTTATTCTTCCAGCATAAGACTGGGGAAGACTTTTGCTTTATTATTATGTCAGAGGGTTTCTTGGGAAGTACTTTGGAGGCAGTCAGATTCTTGAGAAGTGGATGAAAAGGATATAAATTTCAAATGAAAAAAATATGAAAGAAAGAAAGGAAAAAATGCTAAGTTTCAGTTCACTACAGTGGTGAGACTGAAGTAAATGGTAAAGAAGGGTAAAATACAAATACATTTAGTACTGGGGCTATGCAACATGATTTTTTTCAAAGAATCATAGAAACAGAATTATATAGGTTGGAAAGGAACTCTAAAGGTTATCTAGTACAACTTTCAATTTAAAGAACATCCTGCTGAGTATATTGCCCTGTCCAGGTAAGTTCTGAATGCCTCCAAAGGTGGAGATTCTACTGACGCTCTGAGCAACCTTTGTGTTTGACCTGTCTCTTAATGAAAAAAGTGTTATCCTGAGATATTGCTACTCATGCCTGTTGCCTGTTCTTTTTATTCTTCATAGTGCAACTCTCAAAAAAGAGTGGCTCCATCTTCTTTATAGTCATCAATTAGGTATTTTCAGACAGCAATACCATTTCCTTTGGAGCTTCTGACCAAACCCAACTTTCTTGGCTTTTACTTATTTTGTCATGTGCTCTGGGTGCCTAGTCATATCACTGACTTTCTGCTGGATTCCTTATAACTGTATTCATTTCACTCTTGTCCAGAGTGTTGAATAGTGGAGGAAGACAACCCTCCCTGGACCTGCTGGAGCAGTCTTCCTGTTGCAGCCCAGCATGTTATGTCTTTGTCCTTTGCCACAAGGGCACATAGGTAGCTGGTGTTCATTCTGTTTGCCAGTACTCTCAGATACTTTCACCTGTTTCTCCAGGGTACTTGATGAGTATTATGCATATTCCCAAAGGTGGCCTCGGTCCATTGTTGTGAGGCCAGTTGTGGTTCAGTGAGCAATGTTATCTTTGCACCTTTCAAGAGTCCTTCCAGTGGCTCTGACCAACACACATCAGCTATTGTCTGGACAAGCAGCAAGTGATTTTATCTTTGTTGAGTCATATCAGGAGAGACAAGCTTTTAGTCTCTCACAATGACTGGAAAAGGCTTCAAGTTGCACTATAGGAAGTTTAGTTCAGATATTAGAAAAAATCTTCTTCACTGAAAGGGTTATCAAACAATGCAAACATATGACCAGGGAAGTGGTTGAATCACTACTCCTGGAGGGGTTTATAAGACATGTAGGTGTAGTGCTAAGAACACAGTTTAACAACAGACTTGGTAGAGTTAGAAAATGGTTGGGCCTGATGATCTTAAAGGTCTTTTCCAGTAAAAATGATTCTGTGATTCTTGAGATTCCTGGTAAGTCTGTACCAACTGATGAGTCACTGTGCAGAGGAAGGGGGCACAGAGGAACACAGAAGGGGTATAGAAAGAGGCTAGTTGAACAAAAAAAGGACAGGTTAGAACACTTTTTGTGGCTGAGCCCTGTGCCTTCCTTGCTGCATGGTGGGCTTGTGTTTGGCTTGTGTTCCACCATGACTTCTCTGGTCTCTCCTGGTAGGTCTTCCTCTACCAGGTTACTTCCAGTCAGTAGGCTCTCAACCTGTTATGGTACACAAGGTTATTCCTCCCCATGTGCAGGACCTTGCATTTGCACCTGTTGGATTTCTTACACCACATTTTGTTGATTTGTCCAACCTGTCAAAGTACTTTTAAATAGCAATGTACCTATCCGATGTATCAACCACTTCTCCTGCTTTTGTGTTGTCTGCTAACTTACTAGGAATGCACTCTGTCTCATCATGCAGCTCATTAAAGAATATGTTAAAAATCATTGACTTCAGTACCAACAACTGGCATATACCACTTAGTTACTGGCCTCAGATGGATTGATGCTGCTACTGATCACCATGTCCAGCCTGCAATTCAAACAGTTTTCAGTCTGCTTCATTTCGCATTTCTCTCCCCTGTGCTTCATGAGTTTATCTGTGTTGATGTTCTAAGAAAGCTTTTGAAAGTCCCACCAAAGTTGAAACAAAGAACATTCCTCTCTCCTCACAGACTGATCCAATCAGCTCATTATAGGAGTTAACGGGTTGATTAATCATGACTTGCCCTTCGTAAATCTGTACTAATATATCTTCATCACCTTCTTGTCTTTCATGAGTCTGGAAATAATTTCTAAGGCTATTAACTCTATTATTTTCCCAAGATTCAAAGCAAGGCAGACTTTCATTTTCTGGATCTTCCTTCTTGTTTCTCTCCCTTTCTTGACAAAAGGAGTGGTATTTGCTTTCCTCCATCCTTTAAGAACCTCCCTCAGTTGACGTAATCTTTCAAATATGATCCAGAATGTTCTCACAGTGACGTCGAGCAGCACACTCAACACTCGTGGGTGCATTCCATTTAGTTCCATGGACTTGTTTGCTTTCAGTTTGTTTAAAAGTTTCTTAAACTGATCATCCTCCACTGAGTATCTCCCTTGGCTTCAGATTTTCCCTCAGATCTCAGGGGCCTGAGAGTCCTGAAGGCCAATCCTAGAAGTAAAATTAAAAATTAAGAAAGCATTGTATAATTTACTCTTTTCTGTTTCTTTCTCACTAGATGTCCTTCTCCATTCAGCAGAAGGCTCACATTCTGGGATGTATTTTGTTTGAGTACAACTTAATAATATGTTGACTTTTTCAGCACAATTGATGAAAACCGTTCCCTGTTAACGTACCAAGAAATGTTTTCAGAATGCTAGGCAGATGAAACATTATTGTTTCTTTTTCTGCTTCATTAGATTTCTTTAAGAGTCTTAACACCACATAAAATATGTTTGTTTTTATGAAATGTGGTTTTGCTAACAAATATTTGATGTACATTTAAAATGATACAAGCCTACATAGCCATGATTAAGAGATTTCTTTAAATATGGAAAAGATACTAACAGGACATGCTTAGGGCATTTGTATTTACATTCAGATCATCAAGAGACATTTTAATATCATGTGGGCAGTTGCAGAATGTGACCTAGTTCCCAAAAGAAAACTACAAAGTCCTTCACTTTAATAAAAGAGATTAGGACTTCAGTTGCATTGAATTTCTTTATTTTGTTTCCCTTTTCAAAGATTTTTTAATGATGCTGGAAGACCAAGGTGACTAAGGATGCAGTTCAACCAACATAACTTCAGATACCTCTAATAGAGCTATCTGGAATTCTAAAACACTATCATAGTAAATGGGAAGGTAGAGCCCATTTTACAGAACAATTTAGATGACTGTACATACAAATCTAATTTAGAATGAGATGAGTCATGCCCTTGAAGAGCTCGTCTCCTTTTATTCACTCTAAAAGTATTCCCAGATACTTTATTTAGAATCAGGTAATCACAGAATATCCTGTGTTGCAAGGCACTCACAAAGATCAGTGAGTTGAACTCCTGACTCTGCACAGGATAAACTAAAAGTTAAATCATATAGCTAAGAACATTGCCCAAAAGCTTCGTGAGCAGTGGCATGTCAGGGACATTTCTAAGAAACTCCCCACTGCTGCGGCCGTTGGATTACTACTCACTGCTGTTAATGCAGCTTGGGAGTGATGAGGTTAAGGATAGAAGTACAAAGACAATTAAAAAATACTTCAGGAATTTGGGAAGACAGCTTGAGGCCTCGGGAACACAGCTGGAGTTCTTCTCCATCCCAATTGCAGGGGCTGACCCAAATATATTGAAAAAGACTCATGAGATTAAGTCCTGGGTTCAAGCCTGGTGTCACCAACAGAATTTCAGGTTTTTTGATTATGGGTCAATTTACATGACACCAGACGTGCTTGCAGCAGATGGGGTGCATCTTATTCCAAAGGGGTTGTAGGGTTTTATCATGGGAGTTGGCTGGCTTTAATGACAAGGATTAAAACTAAAATGGAAGGGGCAAAGGCAAAGGACCAAGCTTGCTGGAGACAGACCTGGGACACCTGTGGGATGGTGCAATGGCTCCACTGTTTCCTCAGGGAAGGATAATGGGAAATGAGTTAAGGAAGATGCAAGGGCCACTGGTGAGCTAGGATTCATGCTAGAGCCTGGGAGTGATCATGCAGGGAGCAACCTCTACCACACAGAAAGTCTCCCCAGATGAATTGTATCTATGCCAATGCATGGTGCATGAGGAACAAGCAAGAAGAGCTTGAAGTTATCATGCAGAAAAATTATGATATTATTGCACTGACAGAAACATGGTGGGATGAATTCCATAGCTGGAGTGCCGTGTTGAATGGCTACAGACTCTTCAGAAGAGATAGCCCCAGAAGGAGAGGTGGTGGGGTGGCCCTATACATCAGGGAGCGCCCCGACTGTCTTGAGCATGATGATGAAGGTGATGACATGGTTGAATGCTTGTGGGTAAGAATCAGGGCAAAGACCAACAAGGCAGATGTCATAACTGGGGTCTGCTATAGACCACCCAACCAGGACAAGGGGGCTAGTTGACAAAGTGTTATATAGGTGCCCGGAGAAGGTCTCAGAATTGCTAACCCTTGTTCTTGTGGGGGATTTCAACTTACCGGGTATCTGCTGGAAATACAATACAGCAGACAAGAAGCAGTCCCAGAGGTTCTTGGAGTACATGGATGATAACTTCTTAACACAGCTGGTGAATGAGCCAATAAGGGATGGCTCACTAGTGGACCTACTGGTTGTAAACAGGGAAGGATTAGTAGGAGATGTAAAGGCTGGTGGACGTCTTGGACAAAGTGGCCACAAGATGGTGAAATTTATAATTCTTAGTGAGGTTAGGAGAGGAGACAATAGAACTACATCCTTGGACTTCCAAAGGGCAGACTTTGACATGTTTAGGAGTCTGGTTGATGCTGTCCCTTGGGAGGCAGTCCTGAAGGACAAAGGAGTCCAGGAAGGATGGACATTCCTCCAGAGGAACAAGCTGTCCCTGTGCATCAGAAGACGAGTCGGCAGGGCAGAAGACTGGCTTGTCTAGGCAGAGAGCTTTGACTAAAACTCAGGAAGAAAAGAAAAGTCTACTGTCTAAGGAAAGAGGGGCAGGTAACCCAGAAAGAGTACATGGCTCTTGCAAGGATATGCAGGGAGACAATTAGAAAGGTGTCCCAAAGGGACAAAAAGCCTCAAAAATGCTCTGAACCAGACAATGGGGCAGAAGCCAAAAGGTCTGGTTTTTCAGGAAAATGTCTTCGCCTGCTAACATCTTGGTCTGGAAGCTGTGCTCTAGGGTGACTGAACACCTACACCCATACTACAACAAGGAGGTGAAAAAGTTTGTACTTGCATTGGTTTCTTTTTGCTGTTCAAGAATTGGCATCCACAAATTTTATTAAATACATTTATCTACCACTGGGTACATATATTTTCAAACATTTTCAAACTCAGGAATCACATGGCAAAACACAAAGTTTTACATGACAAGGATAAAAGTTGGAGTACAGATGCAAAACACTATGTGAGCCTAATAAATAGCTCATTTTGTGAGAGGAAGGTGGGTTCAGGGGGTTCAGGAATCAGCAAGCATATCACAGGTGCTGTCCAGACACAGCTTTCTTTTATTAAAAGGCCGACAAGGTTATGTAACATTGTAGCAAAGTACAAAGTAGAAAACAAGGCACACAGCTGAACACAAGGCACAAAACAGAACACAAGGCACACGTTACCCACGGCTCAGGAGATTTCAAAATGGCAGGGGCTACCAGCACCCCATCCCAGCAGGCTCAACAGAGGAACAGTGCAGCCAATCTGGCCCCATCATTAGAGATACCTGGCTTACAAAGAGTCAGCATCCAGTGATATCAGACCAAGATGTCCTAGGAAGCTGGGCTTAAAAGATCAAATCTCCTCCCTATTGTGGAACATGTTGCATGATTCGTGTTCCCTACTGCTCATGGGCACAACCCACTTGGGGGGTGCTGTGACCCCTAGACCAGTAATTGCCTTCCTCCCCTCTATCTTCCTCTAGTGCCGTTTGATCTCCACAGAGCTTTTGAAGGGCATCTGCATTCTCCCAAGTTGATAGCAAATTCCTAGCCCCTACTTTGTTTATAAAACAGGAACTTGCAAACTCTGTTTTCACATAATTTCAGCCTTTCTTATAGGCCAGCTGGCTGCTTCTGATCAAACACAAATTAACCCATTTCTCTCACAGATGGAAAGCAGTTCTCAACATTTGAGAGAATATAAGTATATGCATTTTCCAAATTAAAGAATTTTTTAATAGTAGATGATTAAATCAGTGACAACTTGAAGATTGACTAAAATAACTTAGGGTAAATGATGCTGCCAAAGAATGACCTAATTCATTAGCATCACTGCCATCAAGGAAAATTTTGCTATACATACATATTTATAATACATACCTTTGTTTTCTGACTCATCTGCAACATCTCACAAAGAAAATGGAGAGTTTTCAAGACATTTTGATAGCTGTTGCCTGCCTTGCATTTAATGCTATTAGTAACAATATTTAACAAAAGTGTTTTATGCAGTGCTGTTAATACTGAAAATATGAAATTTAATTCCAGTAAATATTTTTTCAAGATTCATTTACTAATCCTTACCTTAATAATCTGTAAAGGAAAAGTGGCAAATTGTATACATCCTGAAAATGTGACAGGATTTGAAAAGGAAGAAAATGAGCCCTAGTTCACGTCTGAGCTCATCAGACAGCTCATTTGTGCATCTCCCAGAATATGCTGAAATTCATTAATGTGTGTTTAGGTCAACTAGTGTCTACTCATTGGAAGAACATATTAGGAAGCATGAAATTTCTCTTTTCTGTTCTTTGCTCTTCAATGGAAGCTGCAAAGCTCAGTTCGTAAACATAGAAATTGAGAGTACTGCTAAAGCCAAAGCCATAAATGGTCAGAGCCTTTTCTTTTAATGTTTAAAGTCACTGAGAATAGCTTTAATAACACCCTTTTTAACACAGTTCCAGTCTTAAGAGCATGTAGGGAGTATTCTAGAGGTCCCTACCTATCTTTAGTGAGGGTTAAAACACAGAACTATCAGCAAAAAAAAAGAAGAAATGGACTTTTTCCTCCACACTTCTTCTGGATTCTTCCTCTCAAGTGATGGCAACATTAGTTGAGAAGAAGGTCTAGCAACAGAAAGAAAAAGTCATCATGCAGGAAGAACAGGATAGACAGCCTCTTCCTGCTGTGCCTGTACTGTCTTGTATCGAGACAGGACAAAATGTTATCAACTGCAGATCAGGTGCAGCTCACAAGAAAACAAAATCAAGTTATTCACATAAAAACAATACAAGAACTCTACCAAATTTATTTTATCGAAATATCCTTCATTCTGAAGTAACACTGATGGTTCTAGTTATACCAGATAAAACATAAAAAAATAGTATGCTTCTTTATGCATAAGCATTCAAAGTGTCAGAAGGAAATTTCATTACAGAATGATCAAGATAACTGGAAATTAATATCTAAAAGCATTGAGGGGTGACCCCAATAATATTTATAATGTGAGAAATGCAAGTGTCAGGAGGACAGAGATAGGCTCTTCTCAGTGACATCCAAAGATGGGACAAGGGGCAAAGGGTGCAAGCTGGAGCATAGGAGGTACCATGTTAACATAAAGAAAAGCTTTTTCATTGTGAGGGTGACGGAACACTGGAATGGGCTGCTCAGAGAAGTTGGGAGTTTCCTTCTGTGGAGACATTCAAAACCTGCCTGAATGCATTCCTGTGTGACCTACTCTAAGTGATTCTGTTCTGGCAGCAGGGTTGGACTAGATGATCTCTTGAGGTCCTTTCCAACCCCTAATATTCTATGATTCTGTGAAATAAATAATATAAATATTTATTACAGAGTTCAGTCTTGTAAGGTTGTGTTAATGACCTATTCCTAGTGGCTTTCTACAATGGTGTAATTACACCAATGGACAAGGACAGACCAACAGAGATAATCTCTCTGGACTTTTGTAAAGCCTTGGACACAGTCCCCCACAACATTCTTCTCTCTAAGCTGGAGAAAAATGGGTTTGGTGGAATTGGTTGGATGATCTACCAAAGGGTAGTTCAATGTCCAGATAGATACAAGTGACAACTGGTGTCCCTCAAGGGTCTATATTGGAACCAGTGTTGTTTAATATCTTCATCAATGATATACACAGTGAGGTTGAATGAACCCTCAGCAAGTTTGCAGATGATAAAAATCTGAGTGATGCAATTGATAAGACTAAAGGACAGGTTGCCATCCAGAGGGAGAGGTGGGCTGAGGAGAATCTCATGAGGTTCAATAAGGCAAAATACCTTTGTCAGTGAAATCTTTGATATCAATGCAGTTCAGAGGATGATGAAATTTGGAGCAGTCCAAAAAGGACTTGGGGATACTGGCAGATGAAAAGCTGGACATGAGCCAACAATCCATACTTGCAGCCCAGAAAGCAAATTGCATAGTGGGTTGCATCAAAAAGAAGTGCATCCAGGAGGTTAACAGACATGATTCTGCCACTCTGCTCTGGTGAGACCTCACCTGGAGCATTGTATCCACCTCTGGAGCCCTCAACACTAGAGAGACATGGACCTGCTGAAGCAGGTCCAGAGGAGGTCCACAAAGGTGATCAGAGGGCTGGAGCACCTCTCCTCTGAAGACAGGTTGAAAGAATTGGGGCTGTTCAGCCTTGAGATGAAAAAGCTCCAAGGAAACCTTATAGCTATACATTTCAATATCTGAAGGGCATCTACAGGAAGACTGGGTAATGACTGTTTAGAAGGGCTTGTAACAATAGGACGAGGGGTAATGGTTTTAAACTGGAGCAGGGTGGGTTTGTGTTAGACATAAGGAGGAAGTTCTTTACAACAAGAATGCTAAAATACTGGAACAGGTTGCCCAGGGATGTGGCAAAAGACTCATCTGTGGAGACATTCACAATCAGATTTGATGTGGCCCTGAGCAGCCTGATCTAATTGGAGGTGTCATTGGTGACTAATTGGAGGTGTAATTGTATTGTATTGTATTGTGCCCCTGTTCACTGCAGGGGGGTTGGACAAGATGATCTTTGACAGTCCCTTCTGACCTGATGCAGACTGTAAATCTGAGTGTCTGTATTCATTTATTCTGGCTAATGTAATGACAATTTACATTTTTGAGTGGCTCTACTTATAAAATAGCACGCTTAGTTTTAGTGACATATCAGCAACATTTTAAAAATGTTGGGGGTTTGCGTGTGTGTGAAAAAAATTGGAGTAAACAAATATTTCCAATTCCAGAAACATTAGTTAAGTAAGCAAATGTATAAGCATATGTTAAAGTTCTACACTATATTTTTTTTTGCCTGTTTATCAGTAGTTTGCTAAAAGTCATGCATTTTAAAAATTACCTTACACAAGGAGGTATATCTGTACACATGGGAACAACATATACCATTAAGTATTTGTATGTCTGAATAAACTTTTGATATATTTATATATTTAATGCAAGCTAATAAAGTGAAGATAGCCAGAGGTTCTAGTGAGGTGTATATTAGTGTCATAGGACACAATTTCCGTGTGAAAATGATGAGGTAAATTTCTATGTACTGCTGTCATATGCAAAAAATAATGGAATTAGGAATTTTCACCTAATTTAATTTATTACCACACAACATGTACTTTTCCTCTCAACATTTTGTACTAAATAAATGAAACATACAAATTAATAAACAACTATCAAGAAATGAGATACAAAATGTATCAGCCATTTAAGTGCTGTAATTTACTTCCACAGTTGTGGGAACTTCTTATTTATGAAATATTGGTTTATAAGCAGATACTCTTTAGTGATTTTTTTTAACCAAGCTTCATAATTTAGATTCTTGACACTAAATTCTGAAGTGAGCTTTGTATTATTTTTGGATTTATTCCTGGGATTACGGTTTACAGGCATTTTGTTTTGTTTGTTTTCACTTCAGTATTTTAGCTAATTACTTTCCTTTGAAGTTAACTTAACCTTGAATGCTCAGAACTCAATCATTTCACAAATTTGTTTCGCTTGTTTAGCTGCTCTTAATTCTGTGGAAAGGCACAGATCTGTGGGTAAATTAGCAAAGAACATGAAGAGATAAAATACCTTTTATTTTAACTATCACTTGAAAAATAAAAATTAGAGATGAAACAAATGTCAAGAAAAAAGCAAGAGCTTCATACTTGTCATGTATATTTATGCTAATAGTCTCACAAGCAATCACTCATTTTAGCTAGTGAAAAAAATAGATAGATAGATCAGAAAGTCTTCAAAATCCTCTCTTTAACCCATGTTATGTAGTCCCTTCATGGTTATTTTATATAATTGGCTGCTCTTAAGCAAATTGTAACTTCCGTTTGGGATTGAACAGTTTAGACTGAATGTTGCTAGACACCCAGCTAGTTATCATAGCATTGTAGCCATGTCCATTACTGTATGTAAGAGAGTTCCAATGAGTTTTCAATTTCTGCTATTTCTTAGAACTCTGTGCATTATAAATTCACGATCTTTCAAAGTGAATCTTGTTGAATTTGGGACATCTAGGAAACTGTGGAACATTTTCACAGTCTTTTCAGCTTTGGAAAAAACAAGTTACGTACTCAGCCCCATAAACTGAATTCCCAATCTTGAATAAAGAGTAGAGAGATAATATTGTACTGGTTTAACACAGTCTGCCCCCACAGACATCAGGGAAATTAGTTTCCTTGCAGATGCCTGGCCAGTTTATATGTAGGGCTGTAAAATGTGTAGGTCAGAATGAAAGCACTGTTATGCTTGAAATGCTATTGTAAGCCAAAGGGAGCATAGTATACATACGCATCTAAAAAATTTTAAGAGTCTTAAGTTATAAATTATGGTGGGGTTATTTTTTATGTTGTGGGTTGTTTGTTTCTGGATTTTTATGGTTTTCTTTCTTTGTTTTGTCTTGGTTTGGTTTGGCTTTTAAATAATAATATAAAGAACAGGTTTCAAATGTTGTTTTTCTAATACCCACTCATCTTCTTCAGTGCTGTGTTTCCTTTCCAAAGTCCTTCTGGGTTCTAGGACACTATTTCAGGCTTCTTTAGGAGAACTGGGAGTTTCCAGTGAGTCACTTGCTGAGTTTGACATTCAAGGTTAGACTTTTTTTCCTCCATCCTGAGATCTTGCACTAATGCCATGTCTGAACACCACTGGTAGCCCCATGGTGGAACAAAGGTACAACACACATGGAAAGCTGAGATTATTGATTAGGACTTTTGTATACACCAGGGGATATGCTATTCAGGTAGATTTTTTCCAGGAATTTTTTTTTTGCATTTCATATCAAGCAATATAGAAACAGAAATAAGAAATTAGAAAATGGGAAAAATGCAGTTATAGTCATAGATCCCAACTCTAAAGCGAATTCTTTTCTAGCTACACAATACAATACAATACAATACAATACAATACAATACAATACAATACAATACAATACACCTCCAGGTTGGAAGAGACATTCAAGATCATCACGTCCAACCCATCAACCAATCCAACCCACCTAAATACAATACAATACAATACAATACAATACAACCCACCTAAACAACTAAACCGTGGCACCAAGCACCCCATCAAGCCTCTTCCTGAACACCTCCAATGAAGGTGACTCCACCACCTCCACGGGCAGCCGATTAATACAATACAATACAATACAATACAATACAATACAATACAATACAATACAACAGGTTGGAAGAGACCTTCAAGATCATCACATCCAACCAATCCAACCCACCTAAATACAATACAGTACAATACAGTACAATACAGTACAATACAGTACAATACAGTACAAAACAGTACAATACTGTACAATACAGTACAATACAACCCACCTAAACAACTAAAAAACTAAACCCTGGCACCAAGCACCCCATCAAGCCTCTTCTTGAACACCTCCAATGAAGGTGACTCCACCACTTCCACAGGCAGCTGATTCCAGTGGGCAATCACTCTCTCTGTATAGAACTTCTTCCTAACATCCAGCCTAAACCTGCCCTGGCACAGCCTGAGACTGTGTCCTCTTGTTCTGGTACTGGCTGCCTGGGAGAAGAGACCAACCTCCACCTGGCTACAACCTCCCTTCAGGTAGTTGTAGAGAGCAATAAGGTCACCCCTCAGTCTCCTCTTCTCCAGGCTAAGCAACCCCAGCTCCCTCAGCCTCTCCTCATAGGGCTTGTCTTCCAAACCCCTCACCAACTTTGTTGCCCTTCTCTGGACACGCTCCAGTAAGACAACATCTTTCCTAAACTGAGGGGCCCAGAACTGGTGCTGGCTGCCTGGGAGAAGAGACCAACCTCTGCCTGGCTACAACCTCCCTTCAGGTAGTTGTAGAGAGCAAGAAGGTCACCCCTCAGTCTCCTCTTCTCCAGGCTAAGCAATCCCAGCTCCCTCAGCCTTTCTTCATAGGGCTTGCATTCCAAACCCCTCACCAACTTTGTTGCCCTTCTCTGGACACGCCCCAGCAAGACAACATCTTTCCTAAACTGAGGGGCCCAGAACTGGACACAGGACTCAAGGTGCGGCCTAACCAGTGCAGTGTACAGGGGCAGAATGACCTCCCTGCTCCTGCTGGCCACACTGTTCCTGATGCAGGCCAGGATGCCATTGGCCTTCTTGGCTGCCTGGGCACACTGCAGGATCATGTTCAGCCTACAATCAACCAGTACCCCCAGGTCCCTCTCTGCCTGGCCGCTCTTCAGCCATTCTGACCCCAGCCCATAGCACTGCCTGGGGTTGCTGTGGCCAATGTGCAGAACCCGGCACTTGGATGTGTGAAATCTCATGCCGTTGGATTCTGCCCATCTGTGCAGCCTGTTGAGGTCCCTCTGCAAAGCCTCTCTTCCCCTTCAGCAGAATAAGTCCTGTCCCCAGCTTGGTGTCGTCCACAAATTTACTGATGATGGACTCGATGCCCTCATCCAGATCATCAATAAAGATGTTACAGTTAGGCTTTTTGTTCCCTTGAAATATATTATATATTGATTCAATCTAAAATAAAGAAGTAGCAGATGTCTTCTTGCATTTAAGATACATTTTGGGGAAAGGTGATTTCATATTTTTATACTGAAAGTGAATTCCACTTTTTCAGAATATTTTTTTTTTAATTCTTATCTCACCCTTTATTTTTCCAGCTGATGTAACCTGTAAGTTTAGTGTCTGGATCCCAAATAGCCTTAAACAGGATGTCCCTTTTGATATTCAGTTCTTTAAAGAGAGTAAAGCTCAGAATTCAAATTGCAGAACATGCAACACAATAGCTTTTTGGACAGATATCTGAGTTTCCTGGACGTTTAATCGAATTTTATTTGGCTTTGGTGAATTACACTGCTGAGCATAGTCTCTGAATCACATTTTGGCTATCTGAATAACTTTTTTGAGTTGTCATTTATAATTATTATTGTTTAACCATTCACATGTATGCTTTCTGGCAGACAGCTTTGAAGAACTTTACTACAACCTTTAGAATTTTTAAAGTTTATTTTTATGCAATTCATTACTATATTATTTTAGTTAGAGTTCATATTATTAATATATACTTTTTAAAGGGAAAAATGAGGATATTCAAATATCCTCTCTAGCAAAGCAAAATTCAATGAAACCTAACAGGCTCCTGAACTTCATGGTTGATGTTGAAATTGAAAAAGTTAATTAATTATAAACCAAAATATAATCTTAACTGTCTTTATTTGCCTCATGATTTATGGAAGTGATAAATCTGTTCAATTACCTCATTCCACATAAATACATAAGCATGAAAATATATAATACAGATCATTTGTACATTCCTAGGTCACAGTTGGAAGTCACAGTATCACAGTATCACAGTATCACAGTATAACCAAGGTTGGAAGAGACCCCAAGGATCATCAAGTCCAACCTGTCCCAACAGACCTCACAACTAGACCATGGCACCAAGTGCCACATCCAATCTCCCCTTGAACACCTCCAGGGACGGAGACTCCACCACCTCCCTGGGCAGCCCATTCCAATGACGAATGACTCGCTCAGTGAAGAACTTCCTCCTCACCTCGAGTCTAAACCTCCCCTGGCACAGCTTGAGACTGTGTCCCCTTGTTCTGGTGCTGGTTGCCTGGGAGAAGAGACCAACCCCCTCCTGTCTACAACCACCTTTCAGGTAATTGTAGAGGGCAATGAGGTCACCTCTGATCCTTCTCTTCTCCAGGCTAAACAATCCCAGCTCCCTCAGCCTCTCCTCATAGGGCTTGTGCTCAAGGCCTCTCACCAGCCTTGTTGCCCTTTTCTGGACACGTTCAAGTGTCTCGATGTCCTTCTTAAACTGAGGGGCCCAGAACTGGACACAGTACTCAAGGTGTGGCCTAACCAATGCAGAGTACAGGGGCAGAATGACCTCCCTGCTCCTGCTGGCCACACTATTCCCAATACAGGCCAGGATGCCATTGGCCTTCTTGGCCACCTGGGCACACTGTTGGCTCATGTTTAGGTGGGTGTCAATCAGCACCCCCAGGTCCCTCTCTGTTTGGCAGCTCTCCAGCCACTCTGACCCCAGCCTGTAGCTCTGCATGGGGTTGTTGTGGCCAAAGTGCAGCACCCGGCACTTGGACTTATTAAATGCCATCCCATTGACTCTGCCATCTGTCCAGTCGGTTGAGGTCACTCTGCAGAGCCTTTCTACCCTCTAACTGACTAACATCTGTTCCCAACTTGGTGTCATCTGCAAACTTGCTGATGACTGACTCAACCCCCTCATCCATATCATCAATGAAGATGTTAAAGAGGATGGGGCCCCAGCACCGATCCCTGGGGGACGCCGCTGGTGACTGGCCGCCAGCCGGACGCGGCACCATTCACCACCACTCTCTGGGCTCGGCCCTCCAGCCAGTTCCTAACCCAGCACAGAGTGTTGCGGTCCAAACCACGAGCTGACAGTTTAGCCAGCAGTTTACTGTGGGGGACGGTGTCAAAGGCCTTGCTGAAGTCCAGATAGACTACATCCACAGGCCTCCCACGTCCACCAGACGGGTCACCTGATCATAGAAGGAGATCAGGTTGGAGAGGCAGGACCTGCCCTTCCTAAATCCATGTTGGCTGGACCTGAGCCCTTGGCCATCCTTCAGGTGCACAGTTATTGCCTCCAGGATAATCTGTTCCATCACTTTCCCTGGCACTGAGGTCAGGCTGACTGGCCTGTAGTTTCCGGGTTCCTCCATCTGTCCCTTCTTGTGGATGGGGATCACATTGGCCAGTTTCCAGTCATCTGGGACCTCTCCAGTGAGCCAGGACTGGAGGAAAATGATGGAGAGCGGCTTGGCCAGCTCATCTGCCAGCTCTCTCAGCACCCTAGGATGGATCCCATCCGGTCCCATGGACTTGTGGGTGTCCAGGTGGCTACAACAGTCCTACAAACTGATTTTCACCAAGGACTATTTAAGTACTGTACACTATAAAACTGACAAAATGTATTTTCTCCAAAAATTTCCTCCATATTCCAGTTATTCCTGAACATCAGTTCTAACACTGCTTTTATTGTCTTATGCTACCTCAAACTTACAAATGAGCCCAATGATGTGTTTTTTTATCCTTTAGTCCAAAAAACAAGACATGAATATATGTATTCAGGCACCTTGTTCATACTCCTAGTTTATCCTTATATTATTTGTAGGTATAACTGGTAGCCTGACTGTTCTAGATCTGAGCCACAGTGGCCAATGATTTTTACCACCACAGTTTTTATGTGAGGTTTCCTATTTTTCACATCAAATACTTAGTGATATTAGGACAACCTCAATATGATCTGTAGCAAAGTCTGGATTTGACTCTACTGGCAGTTCAAGGAAGGCAGTGCAAGAAAAGAACCCTTGTGATTCAAAAGGTGCAGTCAATCAAATGCTGGCTCCAGATTTTCACTAGATCCTGTCTACAAGCAAATGTAGGGGTTAACTTTTGCATCCTTTAGTGCTTTGCTTTCCCCCAAGGAGACCTAGTAACTGACTCCAACAGCATGTGTGTCCTGTTTGAGGCCAGGCAGATCCTCTCTTGCCCCTGAGAGGGGCAAAAGAATGACACACACAAATGGATTGCAGAAGTGATGGAATGTTTAAATGGAAAAGCAGTAAATGTTTTACAGAAGCTGCAAGCATAGTGACAAAGATACCCCAAAGCATACAGAGTCCCTTCCAGAACATCCAGAAGTCCCTAACATTTCCCATCTCCCCACCTGAGGGTACACCCAAACCCCCAAGGGCTCTTTCTTCTCCCCCCACTGCTAGGCTAGACTCAGGCTGGCCAGGTCTGAGACAGTCCTCCCCTTCTCCTCCTGGCATTAGGCCTAGTCAGGCCTAAGAGGCCTTGAGATACTCCCACGCCGTTACCCGACAGGAAGCATCTCTCATGGGGCAGAGAGGGAAGAAAGAGAAAGAGAATGACTTTGCAGATGGATTTATAGGGCACAGGGTATTATGGGTATGAAATACACACCTTCCTGTGTCCACCTACCGGGCTGGACACTTGGGATACTGGAGGTGTAACTTAAGTGGCAGGAACAGGAGGCACCCAGCCTAAAGAGCCACAATTTACATAGGCATAGTATAACTCTGATTTCCACATACTTCTGAATAAGAAAACTTTCTCTAAAGCAGATATTTCTTTAAAGCCTGGAATATGGAATCATTGTAAAAATTATGCAAGAGAATAGAATAGGTCATCAAGCACTAGGGAGGTAGGACTGAACAGAGATCCTTCTTAATAAAGACAGAGTGATGGTGGGTGTAGAAAAGTTAAACTGTAACTTGAATAATTTTGGAGGTACAGAACCTGTCACCTGAAACCATATGTAATGGCTGATATAGAGGTGTGTAGTCTTGTCAATGCTTCATGGTTAGTACTCATTTGTGGGCTCTGTTACTAGCAAAGCCTAATCAGCCTGCACTTGGGAACTTGGGTTTGTGGTAACTTTCATTAACAGAAAAGCTTGTTTTGTCTCTTTAAAATGGACTTCATTCAAAAACTAAAAATAGAGTAATATATAAATTCCAGTAAATTGTGGATATGTTCTAAACTGGGAATTTTGAAGAAAAATATTTTCTTTTACTCAGAAGAGATCTGGAAATAAGAAAATCTGCACTTTCTTTCAAGGGCATTTAAAGGCTTTCAGAAAGTGATCCTAAGAGGAGGGTGTTTCTATGAATGGGGATACAAGAAGTGTAGAAAGCATGGTTATTGAGATTAAGAAGCTGGGAGAAAAAAACAACCAACCAACTAAAAAACCCCAAACAAAACAACAAACCAAACCAAAAATGCACAACAAAAAAACAGATGGTGACTTGATGGGATGTTGACAGCTGCTAACTATATAGAGAGGCATTACAATGTGTATCAGAGGATTGGACTGGAAAGATTATGCTGGTAGACGTGGGTGCTTTGAACTGAATGTTAGTGAGTGGAAAGCACATGGAACATACACTGTGTCCTTTGTTTGTAGCGAGGTTAGGTTGCAGCAGACTACTGTCACCACACTGATTCCTAGGCTGGTCCAGATGGCAAGAGTGGGTGGCAATCCTCCCTCTGTGGCAGTGGAGAAGATATGGGACCTAGGCTAGCTGGTAGGAACGTTCCCTTTGCAGGACTCAGGCAGTTCCCTCCAGACAACAGGGAGCAGTCCTACGAGGTTGGCCTGGCAGGGGTGGTAGGGCTGGTCCCGGGACAGGGTCAGCCCTCATGGAGTCAGCCCACATGGCAGGGTGGGGTGATGGTTCCCAGTAGGCAGGCTCGAAGGTTTCCTACATGGTGCGATGGCAGGCAGGGCTGGACCTGGCAAGGACCTGCGGCAATGGGCTTCAGGGCTGGTGTGGACAGCCTTGGGGAAGAAGTGCAGCTGCACAGAGTGGCAGCTTCCCCATTACTCGGCTCAAAGGAGCGGCAGGACCCTTTCAGAGTGGTCCCAGCTTTGGAGCACTGGCACGGACAGTGCTCTAGGTTTCCCTGAGGTTCACAGGGCACAGAACGGCAGAAGTGGCAACTCCTCTCCCACAGTGGCAGGGTTATGCAGGCATTCAATTAACTGATGATCCTGCTTTCTGAGCTGATGCACAGGGTTGTGTCCACTCCTCAGTCTGCTGCTTAAGGCTAAAGCAGGTGTGTGGACTGCCGGATTGAAACACGGTGGGCTTTTCCAACCAGTGAGACTGTCAGTGCAACACTGGAACTTCTCAGGCTCAGTGAAGGTCCCTCCACTGGAGATACTCTCAGGGCTGAGGCTCAATGGGCCTGCCTGGATGCTGGCTTCTCCTCATTGTGCAGAAGTTACTAGTTTGCTTGCATATATGAGAGAGAAGACTTAATAGCAATGACCTCAATGGCAGAGGCTATGACATGTGCTTAGGCTCGAGCAAGCAGAGAAGACAAACTGAAAGAGGGGGCAAAGTGTTTACAAATTGGGGTAATACTTATAGGTTTCTCAAGGCTAGATTTGGCCAATGGGCACTCTCATAAACAACTGGCTTCAGCCAATAGGGAGTATGAAGCTAGAATTATGCCCATTCTCGGTATTAGCACAAGTATCACAAGCGATGGGTCCATGCTGCCTGGCTAATGCCTTGGCCTTTGTTTCCCTCATGAAAAAGGGGGAATTGGTCCACGTGCTGGGACAAGTTTCAATATCTGGGCAAAATGTGCCTTCACCACAATGTCTCATCTCCTATCTTCTTATGCCTGTTTCCCTCCATTCCACATTCTGTGTCTCCACCAAAAGCTTTTGTTATTGTATGTGGTCTTTCTCTACACTACATCATTATTCCAGAGTTGTATATATCTCATTCTACAGTGAGCAATTGCTTCAAAGTTGCTTCCTAGTTGCAATATACAGCTGCAGTTGTACCACAAAAAGAGAGGCAACAGTAAAATAAGCAAGCTTTGGACACCTAGTCAGTCAGGGGAATTGCTGTCACAGTTGAACCAAGTAAAACAATCTGCACACATGCCAGGAAAAGCTACTACTGGGCAAACAGAACAAATCCCAGTCCTGAGGTCATTCAAATTCACTGAAATCTTATGGCCTCTTGCTAGCAACAGGAATACTGCATTATGGACCTGTGTAATTATAGATCAATCATATTGGTATTTAAGCTTAAAGATATTAATTAAACTTTTGCTTATGCTCTTGTTGTCCAAGGAAATAATTTCTACTGGAAAGTGTGGAAGATGGAAGAAGAATGACTTTTAGAGACCATCAGTACCTGAAGCAAGTTCATTACCATGAGGGTAGCAGAACATTGGAACAGGTTGTCCAAGGACATAGTTGAGACCCCATCCTTGAAGGTATTCAAGGTGAGGTTTGATAGAGCTCTGGGCAGCCTGTCTAGTTGAGGATGCTCCAGCTTGCTGCTGAGGGGGTTGGACTAGATGACCTTTAAAGGCCCCTTCCAACCCAGACCATTCTATGATTCTACTCATAGAAGACTATATGAGAGACTATATTAAGATTTTAGAGGTGGAGGTAAAGGACTCTTTTTCTTGGAAGGAGCAATGTCACTCTTGTAGTAAGGACTGTAAAAAAAAAAAACACAACACAAAACAACAACAATTAAAACAAAACCAAATGAAAGAAAAGAAAACCCTTCAATTTCCCAGAACAGGGCAGATGTTACAAGCTGTCACCTATGACTCTGTAGGATTTCTGTTTCTTATAATCAAACAAGTAAGAACTCATTGAAATACACCGCAGATCTGGGAAAGCATAGCTTGTCATCTGTTTCAGAGGCATGTTTATGCCTAGTTTGCCTCTGTCTAAATTTACATGATAAATTTGAATGCCTGTACATAGTACAGCATCTCTTCAGTTCAATGGAACAACACATTAATTTATTGAAGCTCTGTTCATTCAAAATTCGAGCATGACAGTGTGCCTAGATAGTACATTTCTCATAGCTCTATTGCTAAGTACTGAAAAGTCTTGAAATAACATTTCTGAATGTAAAACCAAATTTGACTCAGATGGCTTTTATACAGAGACTATAATTTCTACAACCCTCTCTTAAATTGCCATTGTTCAAGTGAAGGGAGGAGCTGTGTAACTTTACACATTGCACATTTTTAATAATGCAACAACACTGTCTAAGAACTGAAACACTCTCTAAAGAGGTATGCAAGTTAATTCCAGTTTCCCCTCATGACTTAAAAAAAAAAAAAAAAATCCACATTTTCCTGAGAATTTCCTAATTTATCTGACTATAGATTTTTCCAGATGAAATATAGGGAATCTTTTCCAGGCTCTTTTGCTGCTGCTCAGAGATACAGCTTCAAAAATGCCAAAGTCACAGGAAGAGATGAAAGAAGTGCATGCATACACAAGACATAATATTTGGTAGAGCAACTCATCCCAGAACAAGGAATTTTGGCTTCTTCCTGATAACATTTCTCTTCAATATCTAAACTGCTTAAAGGAATTACAAAACTAAATCCATCAGGTTTGCCTCTTGACATATAATATGAACTGCATGACATTGTAATGGTTGCTACAGCATATGATAAGTATGATATATAATAGAGAAAGCATTGCTTCTGTACAAGGGGCAGAACTCCATGCTATAGTCATTTTCAAAAGGGAGAGTATCCTCTTTCAACAGTCCTAGTTTTCTACAGTGTGGGAATAAGGAGTCAGAGGAGAAGCAAATGGAGGGTACAATTGTGAAATAAAACTGGGGGAAAAATGGGATCATAATGACATATCAAAAGAAGTAAAAAACAAGCAAAGACATCAAGAGAGACCATTCTTTAGGTTGAATCAGATTTTAGTAAATCAGAATTCTTATTGGAATGTTGTATTGCTTTTGGCAGAGCGGGAATTAATTCTTCCCAGAGCTGTGTTTTGCAGTGATGTGACTGGGTGTTTGATAACACAGCAGTGGTTTGGCTACTGCTGAGCCAAACACCTAGTCTGCGCTTTTCCAGCATTCCCCTGCCCCCCGCAACAGTAGGTTGAGGGGTGGGCAGGATCTTGGCAGGGGACACAACTGGGCCACTTGACCCAAAGTGACTAAAGGGATATTCCATGCCAACAGATCAGATGTAAAAGTTAAGAGAAAGAAGGAAGTGGGGCAACATTCACTGACGGTGTCTGTCCTCCAGGGCAACTGTTATGCATATTGAAATCTTGCCTCCCAGGTGTGGCCCACAAAATCTGCTATTTGGAAGTAGAAAAAGACTTCTTTGTTTGCTTTTGGTTCCACACATGGCCTTTGCTTTGCCTTCACATCCTATTAAATTGCTTCTATCTTAACTCCTGTGCTTTTGTTATATTTTCCCTCTGCCCTGTCCGTATAAGAAGGGGAGTGATAGAGCAGCTTTGGTGGGCATCAGATCCGCAGCCAGGGCCAAACCACCACAGAAGTACCAAGGAGATATGTCACATAGCAACTTATAGCAAGTGTAAGATGATGTATTTTCACCAAATTTAAAGGAAAAAGTTGTACTGGCTCTGGATGGGCTGGATTAATTTTCTTAATAGTAATCCATATTTTGCTACATTTTACATTGTGACTAAACTGCATGGATAATAAATCAGTGGGTTTTTTATTGCTAAGCAGTGCCTGCATGCCTTCAAGGCCTTCTCTACTTCTCATTCTGCCCCTCAACAAGTAAGATGGAGGTGGGCTGTGGGAGCAAATGGCCAGATCAACTGACCCCAGCTGTCCAAAGTGATATCCCATGCCTGTAACAACATGCTCAGCAGTAAAACTGGGGAGTGGTCTTTACAAAGCACCCATTGCTCAGAGGCTGCCCGGGTATTGGTCTGCCAATGAGAGCTGGTGATTGCCTCCACATCACTTGTTTTTTTTCCTGTCTCTTTCCTTCATTTGTTAAACTTTTATTGCTTTTGCTCTTACAATTCTTCAGGTCATGAGTGAACAGTTGGTGGGTCAACTTGCTGGCTGCTGGTAAGCAACCACAAAAGTGAAAACAATACGAGTTGAGATGATAACATTCAAGAGGGATTTTATTAGAGAGGGTGTTATTCTTATGTGCTTCTACTAAGGTGAGAAAACATTTGAATAAAATTATTAATTTGAAAGAAGCTTAGAGGACAATGAAGAATGGATCATATAGCCCCATAGAATGATAAAAAATATGTTACCTTGAAATGACCAGTTATGGAGAAAGAAAAAAAAGAAGAAATTAAAATAAAAGTCAGAGAAATGAGGAACAGCAGGCATGGACCTAAAAGAAAGGAGATTAATTGCTCAGGGAGGTGGTGGAGTCACCATCCCTGGAGGTATTCAAGAGGGAATTGGACATGGCACTTGGTGCCATGGTTAGTAGTCATGAGGTGTTGGGTGACAGGTTGGACTTGATGATCTTTGAGGTCTTTTCCAACCTTATTGATTCTATGATTCTATGATAATTCTTATTATAATCTTTCATTATAAAAAGATCTTTATAATGTCATGATAATGTAAAATTCATGTGACTTCAGTCAATCTCACTTAACCAGAATAAACTCACTAAAGTAACGCACAATCATTTCAGTGCTTTTAAAGAACAGACAATTTAACATACCAAAGACAAAATCAGTTTTATTATTCCTGTATTATAGTAGATACGTACTATGTGTCATACATACAATACATATACATAATGCATTTACACATTATGTAGTAGATATACTATACACACATTACACATATATGTATATAGGTATATAAATGTAGTGTATATTTCATATTGCATAAGTAATGTACACAGAAAAACAGCATATGTAGACCATAGTCAAATCCATCTTTGGTTTTGTTTGGCAGTTTTCTTTGTTCCAAGACTTAATTTTGAGCAAATGTATGGCAAATATTGTTCATCCACAGATTATGTAATTATGAAGAGAGCACATCTGTCTAGAGAAGCATGATAAACTCTCCTTAAGGGAAGGGGAAGGGGAAGAAGGGGTGAGGCAGAGATTAAAACCTAATAGTTAATAACCATTAGGCCGAGGTTTTGCTTTATTACAGTGCCGGATGTGAAGGGGTCACCCTCCACATTTGCACCACCCAGAAGTGATCCCAGCATGCTTTATACACGGAGAGTTATGAATCTTCATTAAATTTATGGTAAATGGTTTACATATGCATAAAGTCATTTAAATAGATAACATCCTTTTACCTCTTGTTGATGTCAGCTTCTTAGTGTGTGAATCTTTATCATGGCCCCTTTAAAGTTTTGGGTCATTATGTTGAAGCTATCTCTTTATCTTCTTTCATTACAGGCAGCTCGAGGTCTCACCATTATTTATGTCTAGAAATCTAGAAGGTAACCTCTCTTAGCTATTGGGAAAGTTTTCTAACAGACAGAAATTCTGACAGAAAGAAAAACAATCAGTGAATTTCCCCACTTTAGGGGAAAGGAAATAATTTTGGTAATTATTTACTTACGTACAGAGAATCTTCTTTCTCAGCAAATGACTTGTATATGTTCAATTTTAAAAGAAAAAGATATGTACCATTTTCACTGTTGCTTGCTGTGTCAGATATTTCATTCAATGAAATTATATTACTCTTCCATTAAAAGTTGATAATGGTTTCAGTAATGATTATCAGTGTCACATAGTACATTAACAATAGAAATAAAATAACAAAACAGGTAATTGAAGAGAAGTAAAGCAGAATATATACAAACCATTTATACTGGGTTTTAAACATTTCCAATTTTGCTTAGGGATTCTCTCTTCTCTATATCACTATTACTCATAAATGTATCTACACAGAACGTACTGTATGGAAGAATGACCTCGAGGCTAAAACATTGGGTGCAGTTAGCCATTGCTGCAATGCTAGCTCTAGGGAGCATTTTCACTGCTTTTCCACTGAGCTCTAATGTCCTTGCTACACCAAATCTTTCACAATATATAAAGTGCAGATAGTCAATGAGGCGCTCTGAGGCAGCTTCCAGTGATCTCTGCAAAGGCACTTAGGAGTGCCTGGCTCCTCATTTTCAGAGATCCTTACAACCAGGAACGCTCAAACAGTGTTAGTGTCACCAATCTTTCTAAGAGAAAGAAATTCTGCTCTTGAAATTCCAGGCAATTTTCACCCCCTCATTTTAAAATCAAGTAAATAAGAAATTCCATAGCTTTTCGCCATAACTGTTACAGCTAATATTAATAACTTCTATTTATTATCTATTACATCTTACCCTAATCACTACATCTATTTTTGACAGAATATCTTCTCTGATGTGGAGAACTGTAGGAATCTCATCTTGAACATAAATCACCTTGTGAATGGATGATTACATTAAGAACATGAGAAGTGTCTCAACAAAGATAAGATCATTGTGAACAACTCCCCTGGTGTGTTAACTCTGCCCACTGAGATATCACACCTGATACTCACATATGCATTGTAATGTAACTAGGGTATGAGCCAGGTGGAGTTACAATGTATGAACTAGGAATAGAATAAAAACCCTGAGCTATGCCAGTTTACTTGGGGGAATGTCACTTGAGATATCTCAGGCTGGAGGCAGAGGCCCAGGAACATTACCCCTTTCCCCACCCTCCCTGCCAAAGAAGGATTATGGAGTGGTAATAATCTCTCCTGCTTTTTCTCCCTTTCGATGAGGAATTAATAAATTACCACAGGTGCCAATAGGTACGATTTTATTTATTATAAAGTTGGATGAGGTTGCATTGGAGCACTCCAAGGCACGAAACCTGAAAGCAAGGCACAACACCACAAATTACCCACAACCCAAAAGCAGAGCCCAATCCCAAGCAAAGTGCAACTAACTTACCCTAAATATTCTATAAGAAACATGGCAGTACCAAAGAGTACAAAATGGTAGAGCTGACCATCTCTCACTCCACAGGGCAAGTGTCCCTGTGGAACCAGTGCCAGTAGCAATCTTCAGTTTTTTAAGTGTGCCAGGTCCCATGATGTCAGGCCAAGACATTACAGGAGGCTGGGCCTGGGAGCCAAAGCCCCACCCATATTTCACAATCATGTTATGTAACTCCTCACTCATGCGTGCAGCCTGCTCAGGGGTCATATGACCCCCCCCCAGCAATAGCCTTCTTCGTCTTCATCTTCCTTAGATCCATTAGCAGTCCAATGGGGGCTTGAAGGACTTTTGCAGCTAGCTCAGGATGTCAACACATTCAGTACATTCCCATCCCCACATATAAACAGTTTTATAAACAGAGGAACCTACAGGTACATGTAATTTGTTACTTTATTGTGCACCTGGGAGCTTCAGATGAAACTCCAAGCATTTCCAGGCACACCCAGACAGCTGGGTACAAACATCAATTATTCCCAGGCAACCCTTGGCAGCTGGGTACTTCTAATGAAACTCAAATTAACTCTTCCCTGTTACATCCTTTCTCCATTCTTTCTTTTTGTCTCTCCCTTTTCTTTCTTTCTTCACTCTGTCTGGTCTCTCAGATTCTCTCTCTTTTCTTTTTCTTCTTTGTTTTGTAATAAACTCTCATCTTGATATATGACCTCTTTTGTGTCTTAATTTTATTCACAGGAATATTCAAAAGAACTGTGTCTCCTTCCAGACTTCCAGATTGAGAAAAAGTACAGTAGAAAAGTAAAGAATACTTTCCTAATTTTTTTTGCTTTAAATATCTTGCAAATAAACAATACAATAAAAATGTCTCTCCTCCCATTTCTTCATTGCCACATGAAAGCAAGTTCCATATAATTGCTATCAAATAATGAGAATATGTGCTTATGTTTTCCAACAATGTTCTTCATATTTAATTTTAGATATTTTAATCCAGTTTGGCAGCTGTAGCCCTGAGAGACTGTATTTGAGATCTGAAGAATTATTTCACGACTCACATCACCCAGTTTGGAAGCATCTTTGCCTTAGTACTCATGTTTTCAAGCTAAAGAAAGTAATTTGTAGAATCATAGAATAGTTTAGGTTGGAAGGTACCTTCAATATCATCTAGTTCCAAGCTTCCTGCTGTGGACAAGGACACCTCCCATTAGACCAGGTTGCTCAAAGTTCCATCCACCCTGACCTTGAACATTTTCAGGGAGGGGACATCCACAAGTTCTCTGGGTAACCTGTTCTGGTGTCTTACCACCCTCTTTGCAAAAGATTTATTCCACATAAATAACCTAAATTTAACTTCTTTCAGTTTAAATCCACTATCTGATTTTGTTTATTTGTTCCTTTAGATGGGATTTTTTATTTTTTGTTGAAAAACAGTGTCAAAATATCTGATCTCCTTTTTCTGGTATTAATATCAATCCCATCCTCCATACACAAAAAAATTGTCACTCATAATATCTCACTCCTTTAAAACTAGGAACATTACCAAAAATATGTGCAGTATATTTTAAGGATTATAAGGTTCACTGGGATGTTGTTACTTTGAGAATTGGAGAGCTATAACATCTCCTGCATCAAAGCAGCTGCTGGCATTTTCAAAGTGTATGTGGTTCTTTAACTAAAGAAACTCAGTTTGCTTGGATTTGTTTTTTTTCCACCCTTGTCTCCATTTCAGCACCAGTCCTTCTGCAAAACAGTAATGATCTGTTCTTCAATAGAAGTTCACATACATTTTAATTTGATTTATTTGTTTATATTTTATCAGGCTTTTGGTAACCGTTTCATCAACACAGTTTTGGGAAGTTTTAGTTCAAAGCATTTCAAAGACATTATTTTCTTCTCTACCTACTTCTGATGCTTTATTATAATTTATTCACACCTCTTATTCCCACATATATAGGAATAGAGAACTATGCTGTCAGGCACAAAGACTGAGATTTTTGGCATTATGCAATTGAATTCTGCCTTAAATATTTCATTGCAGATTCTTATTGCTTCCATTTTTGCACCAGTATGTTGCAACTCATGTCAGGATTAAAAGGAGGGCAGAGACAGATGACAATAATACAATAATACAATATACCAGATTGGAAGAGACCTTCAAGATCATCGCGTCCAACCTATCAACCAATCCAACCCACCTAAATACAATACAATACAATACAATACAATACAATACAATACAATACAATACAACCCACCTAAAGAACTAAAAAACTAAACCGTGGCACCAAGAACCCCATCAAGCCTCTTCTTGAATACCTCCAATGAAGGTGACTCCACCACCTCCACGGGCAGCCGATTCCAGTGGGCAATCACTCTCTCGGTATAGAACTTCTTCCTAACATCCAGTCTAAACCTGCCCTGGCGCAGCCTGAGACTGTGTCCTCTTGTTCTGGTACTGGCTGCCTGGGAGAAGAGACCAACCTCTGCCTGGCTACAACCTCCCTTCATTTAGTTGTAGAGAGCAATAAGGTCAGCCCTGAGTCTCCTCCTCTCCAGGCTAAGCAACCCCAGCTCCCTCAGCCTCTCCTCATAGGGCTTGTCTTCCAAACCCCTCACCAACTTTGTTGCCCTTCTCTGGACACGCTCCAGGAAGACAACATCTTTCCTAAACTGAGGGGCCTAGAACTGGACACAGTACTCAAGGTGCGTCCTAACCAGTGCAGTGTACAGGGACAGAATGACCTCCCTGCTGCTGCTGGCCACACTGTTTCTGATGCAGGCTAGGATGCCATTGGCCTTCTTGGCTGCCTGGGCACACTGCAGGCTCATGTTCAGCCTACAATCAACCAGCACCCCCAGGTCCCTCTCTGCCTGGCCGCTCTCCAGCCACTCTGACCCCAGCCTGTAGCACTGCATGGGGTTGTTGTGGCCAATGTGCAGAACCCGGCACTTGGATGTGTTAAATCTCATGCCCTTGGATTCTGCCCATCTGTCCAGCCTGTCGAGGTCCCTCTGCAAAGCCTCTCTGCCCTCCAGCAGATCAACTCCTGCCCCCAGCTTGGTGTCGTCCGCAAATTTACTGATGATGGACTCGATGCCCTCATCCAGATCATCAATAAAGATGTTGAAGAGCATGGGGCCCAGCACCGATCCCTGGGGCACACCACTAGTGACTGGCCGCCAGCTGGATGTGGCCCCATTCACCACCACTCTCTGGGCTCGGCCCTCCAGCCAGTTCCTAACCCAACGCAGTGTGCTCCCATCCAAGCCATGGGCTGAAACATTATAGTCTGCTACAGGACACCCAACCAGAAAGACTGAAGGTGGTAGTTTTAGGCTATGCCTTTAAAACTTTTTCACAGATCTGGAACAGAAAGTGGTAGAATGTAAATAAATCACTATTGGGTGTAAAAAGGAAAATAATGATAGTTCTAAACAATCCCATTGGAGAAGATAATGAACTTAAATTAGTTGTACAAAACCAAGCTCTCTCTCTCTTCTCGCTTCCTCAGTCTGGGCGATACTAACTGGTTTCTGCTTGACCTCGGCTGCACTGCTTTGTTGTGACTGGTATCAACAACAACTTCTCTCTGCTCTTTCCTCTTGTCCCTTTGTGTACAGGGGGGTAAGGAGGAGGCAGGGAGGGAGAAGCTGTTTCAGGGGAGTTCTTGTGCTGTTTATCAATTGTAAATCCTTGTACATATATGTAAATACTGTATATTTTGTACTATTCATTGCATTCCATTGTAGATTGTAGTTTTGCTTGTAAATACAGTTCCATTTGCCTCAAACTGAGCTGGTCTGGCAAATTTAATGTTGGGGGGGAATTTTCAACCCTCCACACTGAATAAATGAAGTCCTCTATAGAAAGATAGGAACAGCCTCACATTCACAAGTCCTGGTCTTCATGGGAGACTTCAGCCACCCTGGTAATCTGTGGAGGGAAAACACAACAGAGCATAAGCAATCTGGGAGGTTCCTGGAATGCTTTAATGATAATTTCTTTCTACAGTTGACAAAGAAACTAGTGAGGTGATATGATATATTTGACCTTGTTCTCACCAACAAGAAGGGGCTTCTGGGGAGCAGTCTTGGCTGCAGTGACCTTAGAAGATCCTTAAGGCAACAAGGAGAGCACACAGTAAGCTCATTATCCTGGACTTCAGATAAACAGACTTTGGTCCCTTTAGGATTCTTCTTGGTAAAGTACTATGTGACAAAGCCCTGGAGGTAAGAGGGGTATAAGGAAGCTTGTTAATATTCAAGAATCACCTCCTCCAGTTTAGGAGTGATGCATCTCACAAAAGAGGAAGTCAGGCAAAAACATCAGGAGACCTGTGTGTATGAAAAAGGAGCTTCAGGACAAATTCAACAGGAGGAGGAAGAAACAACAACAAAAAAGCCTACAGAGGTAGGAAGCAAGGTGAGGTAACATAGAGGAATAAAGAGATATTGTTTGAGCAGTCAGAAACCAGGTTAGGAAAGTCAAAGCCCTGACGGAATTAAATTTGGCCAGGGATGTCAAGCATAACAAGAAAAGCTTCTACAAGTACACTGATAATAGCACAGATACTAGAGAAAATGTGGGCTCTATCTGGAAGAAATGGGTGACATAGTTACCTCAGATATGGGGAATGATGAATTAACAACTTTTTTGCCTTAATCTTCTCTGGTAAATGAACCAGCCACATCACCAAAGTCACAGAAGGCAAAAAACTGGATCCAGGATATTGAAGAACTGCCCACTGTAGGAAAAGATCAGGTTTGAAACCTTCCAAGGAATTCAGTGAGATGTATCTATGGGTCCTGAATGGTTAAGCTATTATCCATCATATTTGAGAAGCCATGGTAGTCTGGTGATACTGTTGCTCTCTATAAAATGGAAAATACAACACACACACACACACAAACATGCTTCTAAAGACAGAAAAAAAAGCAAAGACCTGTGGAACTACAGGCCAGTATGTCTCACCCTGGTGCCCAGCAAGATCTTGGAGCAGATTCTCCTGGAAATTATGCTAGGGCACATTTGTGAGAGCAAACATGGCTTCACTGAGGGCAAATCTTGCCTGATAATCTAGTGGCCTTCTATGAAGGGGGTACAAGCACTGGAGGAAGAGCAACTGATCTACTTAGACTTGTGTAAAGTATGACTTCCTGATCACCAATCTGGAAAAATGCGGGTTTGTTAGATAACTGCTCAGTGTTTTTCTTTTATATTTGGTGTCTCTTTTTCCGCCCCTGTATTCCACTGTGCTTCTGCAAATAGGCTAAGGTAATGTAATCATGCATTGTATGATTAGATTAACTAGATGATTAGCTAAGGCAATTATGCATTGTGATTTTGATATCCTATGTTAGATTAAATGCTTATCTCTTTATCTCAACCCTAAGTTTTGGGTGCTACTTTTCCTCTTACTTTTGTGTTGGGGGAGCAGGCAGGTTAGCCCTTGCACTAAACCATTAAACAGCATTATTTAACATCTTTGCTGGTGACATAGTGTGATCAAGTGCACCTTCAGTAGGTTTGCTGAGAGCACCAAGCTACATGGTGTGGTCAACACTCTGGAGGGAAGAGTTGCCATACAGAAAAACTTTGTCAAACTTGAAAAGTGGACCTGCGTGAACCTCCTGAAATTCAGCAAAGCCAAGTTTAAGGTCCTGCACCTGGGACAAAGCAACTTCAAGCATGAATACAGATGGGAGCAAACCATAAATTGAGACAAGCCCTGAAAGAGGACTTGAGGGTGTAGGTGGATGAAAAACTGAATGAGCCATCAATGTACACTTGCAGCCCAGAAAGCAAATCACATGCTGGACTGCATCAAGAGAAGCATGGTCATCTGACCAAGGGAGATGATTCTCTACCTCTATTCTGCCTTTGTAAGACCCCACCTGGATTACTATGTTTAGCATTGAGTTCTCCAGAGCAGGAAAGACATGGATTTACTCAAGCAAGTCCAGAGGAGGGTAAAAAGATGATCAGGGGGCTGTAGCACCTCTCCTACAAAGACAAGCTGAGAGTTGGGATTATTCAGCCTGGAGAAGAGAAGGCTCTGGGGAGATCCTATTCAGTCTTTCAGTACTTGAAGTGGGCCTACTGGAAAGATATCTTCCTCAGGAAGTGTAATGATGGGAAAAGGAGTAACATTATCAAACTAAAAGAAGGTAGATTTATATTAATGTTAGGGAAAAAAATCTGTACTGTGAGGGCAGTGAGGCACTGGAATGAGCTGCACAGAGAAGTTGGGGATGCCTCCTTGCTGGAAATGTTCAAGGCCAGACTGGATGAGGCCTTAAGCAACCTGATATAGTGGAAGACATCCCTGCTTATGGCATGGGAGTTGGAAATTTAAAGTCCATTCCAACCCAAACCACTGCATGATATGATTCTATGAGATATATTTCTGTGAAGTATGATTCTATGAGAATTACTCAGGAATACAACTTAATAGTTAGTGTTATTTGAAAAAAAAACAGACAAATAGAATTCTGCATGAAAGAACCCAAATTCAAAAGTAGATTCCAGTATTATTCCACACCTGAGTAAATCACCTCCTTCTTTGTGCAGATTAAATTTGAAGGGAGAGATATTCAGCTCCCTCATGTTGTCATGCAGAGTATACAGCCATTAGCTAGACCTGTCATCTTATTCCACATGGCTGGTGGATGTATGATTATACACGGTGTGTAATATCAGTGAAGTATGAGGTTGACTTTTGCATGGCATATTGACCACTGCTGCTTCCATCAATGAAAGAATATGAGATGATATCTGAAAAAATAATAAATAAAAAGTGCCATAAGACTCTAAAGAAACACACAATTCACACTTGTAGTGGGTTGAAATTTCTCATTACATTAACTTAGCATGACTGACTCAGTTGGAAGCAAATGAAAGCTGTATTTTACAAAGCAAAACCTACACTCTACAATGGAATGCAATTAATATGTACAAAATATAAGTTTTTACAATATTATACAGGTATTTGCAATCAGAAAATAGCACAGAAACCTCCCTGTACCCCGCTCTGGGTTCCCCAGAGAAAGTAGGAGAACTGCTCCACTGGCCCCCAAACCTTCTCTCCCCGTCCTGTAATAAAAAGAAAAGAGGAGATAGAAGGAATGTTAGTTCAAAGAATCAATGTTAGTGTTCTTATCTTTTCTCAAGGCCAGCCAGAAGTGGTTAACTCCCCAGCAGAACAGCTAAGCATCTAGAGAAAAAGGAAAGGAAAGAGAATGGAAGTGAAATGTGAAAGATGTTTATGAAACAACTGCCCAATAAATCTGTTTAGAATAATCTTTTGTTTTCCTTTTTTACACCCAATAATGAATTATTTGTATTTTTCTGCTTTCCTGCTCAAACTCTGCAGCTTAATTTTTAAAGGCATAGCCTATAACTGCCACAACACTTCATCTGGAACAGCAAGTACTAGCTCTTAAGGTTTTATCCTTTTTTTTAGCTCTTCTCTAAGGAAGAAAAAAAAAAAATCCAGCCACAGTCCCCCAACCTTTGAAGGCAGCAAATTTCTTCTTTCCCTGAAGTGTTGAAAGGGCTTGAGATGACACTAACAATCTGCACTGAATAATGCCTGCTATAAAGTATGTTCCCAGTTGAATTTGGATGTTGAAATCCTATATAGATTTTGCCCTTAAAGTACCTCCTCTCAGTTCCTCATATACTTAAATCATGGAGATAGTCTTTTCATCTTTTCTTTCACACATATCTATTGCACTAAATACACTGGACCAATCCCATACTGAAATATCTAGTCATTATTTCAATATTACTATTTCTGGAATAAAGATTATAATTCATTCTCTTAAACAGATGATTGATAATTACTGAAATTGCTCCTCAATATAAAACTAGAAAACTGAGGGAACATTTTCCTCCTGAAATTTGATATCACTGCTAAATTTTACTGTTTTTTATAGTGGCAGAAACTGTGTTTAACTTCAGAAGTCATTTGGATATGTGTTTCACAGCTACTACTGTCTTGCTCATGCAGAAAGGGAACAGAATATTGAAACCAACAGTAAGGTCTAATTATGTTGTCAGACATGAATGCCACTTGATTTATAACACAGATCTGACAGCTCTGTCTGTTGCAGCTCTCAGTTGCCTTTATTTCTATCATGTAAGATAAATATATGTATATTGATAATTTCTTTCACTGCTTTACTGTGTGTTTTCCAACAACTCATTAAGAAATTAATCTTTTAAAAGCCACAGCCTTAGTCTATCTCTGATCACATTCACTTTCGTGAATTAGGCTATCAAAGAGTTTATAAAATTCCACTGAACTGGAATGTGCCTCCAAGTAATTAATTCTAAAAATATTAAAATAAATAAATAATAATATTAAAAACCCAAACCCCACAAAACAACAAACGCACAAAAAATGAAGGGGAAGTATCTTTGTAATCATTGTTGCATTCCCCTTGCAAGAAAAAAAAGCTTTTGCCCAAGCCCATCTTTTTAAAACATCTGGTTAACACCTATGCTGTATCTTCTGTCATTTTAACATATTTATACATACCAGTACAGAGTTTGTGAAATATTTAGGCAGCTGAATATCTAGCCTTTAATTTCCAGACTTCTGGGTCTTTACTAATTTGCCAAGACATAGTAATGTAGTACTCTCTGAGATTCCTTTAAGTTATTTAGGACATGCATACGAACATGAAAAATGTGACACTTGACCAAGCCATGTGCTTCTGCAGACTATCCAGAAGCCAGATGGCACGTCTCAGACGATCGTAGCATGTGTTAGATGCCTATTCATAGTGTGGCAGTACATCCAAAACCCTTCCATCTATCCCCTCTAGTGAAGCCAGGATAGGGGCAAAGTAGAGAAGCGTGGGAAAAGGGGGCAGGGGGAAGGCACCTCCCTCTCCCCAAGGCTGTGGTCAGTGGACACATGTCAAGTGGAGGTCTCCATGCCAGTGCAAATCTAGGCATGCCTGCCAGTAATCAGTTTCTGTCTTTTATGGCTTTTGGAATATGCTTTCTGGTAACATTTTACATCACAAATTAGCATAGGTGTTTAAATGAGTAAGCTACAAAGCACTCACTCTCTCTTTCTTGGGCTCCTTCCCCTCCACCCCCCCACCCCCCCATGTGTGGATTAAGCAGCTGCAGTTAACAGGAGGTTTTCTGATTAAAAGAGACCCCAGAGATATTCCCACAATCAGCAAATAGCATTATGAGCAATATTCCTCAGTCTCCAGGAAATACCTGCCTTTTGTTAGTAGGGGTGACATACTCCTTTGGAGTTATCTTTTCCAAGTACTGCTCTCTCAAACTATTCATAACCATTCCTATATTTTGAAGTTATTTTTCAACCAAACATAAGAACCTGTAAATATGTATTTCATAACTTTTGTATATAGTTACATGGGTGGCAGAGCTAAATTAGTAAATAATATTTATATTTTTATTGATTTCCTATATCACCACTTTTATTTGTAATAGAATGGTGCAGTGATCTTCAGGGTATTCAATAGCAGAATATCTCCACAAGATCAGCTATTAAATTAAAGCTGTTGATTTGGAATCATCCAGGGAAAACTGGAACAGGTCGGAACTAGTTTTACAGAAATCGGAAGTGAGTGCCACAGATCTTTGCAGTGACTTGTGATCAGAAAAAGAAGCTGTAATCCTGGGGTCCTGCTTAATTCAGAGAAAAAAACAAACAACCCAATTTAAAATTGGAGAGAGGGTTTGAGGAAAAGATTCAGTATTTGGGAAAAGAATTGAAAAACTAAAAGGCACAAACATGTAAATAATGGGAAGTAGAGGCTGTGCAGACTAGAGAGGCTGCTGTAGATTTAGAAGTGCAAGTGGAAGCATTGATAGCCAAGCCCCTGGTGGAAACCATGCCAGACAAAAAAGTGGCTAGTCCTCCAATACCTTGTGTTTCAAAAGAGAACCTATGGAAAGCCTACTCTGAGTCAGCCATGCTGGGCAAAGAAGAAGTAGCTCACCCCGTGAGCCCCCTCCCTGCACCATGTTTATCAAGGGATATTGTGTAAGCCTAGCATGGAGGTGGCTAATTCAAAATCAGAGAGAAATTCTCCAGAAGCAAGTTGTGTGGAATCAAGCTCTTCTGAAGATGAAAGCATGCAATGAAAATATGTGTGTCCTGTAATTAAGAAAGATATTTGGAGGTTGGATGAAACTGAGATTTGTCTGCATACAGGCCCTCAATTACATGAGTTGCAGGACAGATTTTCTTATGGAAGTGTGAATCAGAATCTCTGGTGCATCTTGCTTAATAGTGGAGGCAAAACATTTTTGTAAACTCTTGGATTTTGAGGTCCTGAGGTGTTCTTATGTGGGGGACCCAATGACAGCCAGAAAATAACTGCTCAGGTAGCCTTTTGGGCTGGTAGACTGTGTCATGGAGATACAGGAGAATCGAATGTAATCCCAATTACAAATTTAGGGATGCCTGGCATAGGGGTTCAGAAAGAAGCAATTTTACAGGCTATGTATGATAGAGAGAGAGATTAAATCCCTGTGAGCGCACCCATAAACCCAGGATATCTTAGACCATTTATGAGAGGTCTGCTGGAGAGTTTGAACATGCCTGCACAAACCATTGGGAAAGAAATAGAAAAAGCTATTGATAATAATAAAAAATCAGCAAATATAATGCAACACATAATGACATGGACAGAATTTTATGTAAAAATAACTTCTTACAGTCAGGAAATTAATATTTTTCCAGCCACTACAGCTGCAATGGGGTTGTCAGCAAAGACAGATGTCATATTTCCTCTAACAAAGAAAACCACACAGCTGCTACACCACGTGGCAAGAGGGAAGTCTGTCTCACTGACAGGTCCCCTCTCTCAAGTCTGGAACTATTTAGACATCACTCTGGATGCCGGTAGAGCCATGAATTGAAAAGGGACTTCTCATCACAGGAAGATTTGTGCCAGCAAACAACCCCATTGGGAATGTCTGCTAATGTTTTAAAAAAATATGCCCAGCTGGAAGATAAAGCCTCATGTTCTTCATGATTCCTTTGAGAGTGGAGGATAAACCACAATTTGCTTTTGCCTGTCAAGGTATCCAGTATACCTTTAATCATTGCCAACTGGGTTATCATATTCACCAACTATTGCACACAATACTCTTGCTGCACTATTGGATTCAGTATATATATTCACGTTTTTTATGAAGTAATTTGTGCTTTCAGCAATACCATTTCCCTGTGGGTAATATGGGGTATGGAATACCCATTTAACCCCTTCACCTCGAGCCCAGTCTTGTACTGTGGTCACAGTGAAGTGTGATCCATTGTCACTCTAGATACATTCAGGAATAGGCAAGACCACCATTTTAGAGCTTCAATTGTTTGGGCTCTATGGCAATACTGCTAGCTCTGGCCATGGTTAATCCTGAAACCACTTCTACTCCTACCAGAATGTACTTTTGGCCATGTGATGGCTTCAGGGGACAACATAATCAATTTGCCAGGTAATCCAGGAAGTCTTATCCTGTCTGATATGTGGGCTGGGGCTTAGTTTTGATGGTTGGCCTGCAGCCTTATCCAACATTAGGACAAGCTGTGATAATTGTGGGTGGCAGAGCTATATTAGTAAATAATATTAGTATTTTTATTAATTCTCCACCTCACCACTAGTATTTGTAACACATAGCAATCTAAATCCTGTTCTAGGATGTAATGTATTTTATCCTTCAGTTCTAGAACCTAGGAAAGATGAATTTAAGGAAAAAATGCACATAAAAAGGCACACATACATACCAGCACTGTTGGAGAAGCTGAACCCAAGGAAGAACTAATATGTATGGAAGTTAGGCTTCCAGCCCAGATTTTGATAAAGTGATGGGTCAGAAACCACAGAATCACAGAATTAAGGAATGTTAGGGGTAAGAGCAGACTTCCAGAGATCGAGTCCAACCCACCCCAGTGTCTGGTTTCCTGGGTTTGCAGGTGAGTTTAAACTGAAACAAAGGTCCTAGTTCCCAAATTATTGGGAGTTTGAAGTGTGTGTCATAGAAAGGGAGTCTTAAAATATTAATCACTGTCCAACCACTTAACAGTCTCACTAAGAAATAAATTTTAAACTTATCTCACCAAATGATATGCTTCTGCTCAGAGTGTTCTTGCACCCTGAACTCAGCCATAACTGAAATACTCTTTGATTTTTTTTGTGTATAGGGCAATGTGAATATGATCTCAGAATCACAAAGTGTTTCTCAGTCTTCTTCCTTCCTTTTATGCAATATCAGTAAGCTGACCTGACTGCATGTGGACATTTAAGGTTGCCCTGGTTTTGCTGGAGCAAAATCACAGGCCAGCCATAGGCTGTAAGCCATCAGCAGTTTTGAGTCAGACAGGATATCTGACTTGAGTTGGCTCACAGATGTATCCCGTACCATGGGCACCACACACAGTATAAAGGAGGATGTCCACACATTTGTTTAATGGTTCCAGAGGAGGTGACTCCACCACCTCCCTGGGCAACCTATTCCAATGCCTGCACACTCTATCCATAAAGATATTTTTTTTGATATACAATCTAGACCTCCCTTGGCACAATTTCAGATCGTCTCCTGTCACCTGATACTAGAGAGAAGAGACTGACTCCCACCTCACTGCAACCTCCTTTCAGGTAATACAATACAATACAATACAATACAATACAATACACCAGGTTGAAAGAGACCTTCAAGATCATCGCATCCAACCCATCAACCCATCCAATCCACCTAAACAACTAAACCATGCAACCAAGCAGCCCATCAAGTCTCCTCCTGAACACCTCCAATGAAGGTGACTCCACCACCTCCACGGGTAGCCGATTCCAATGGGCAATCACTCTCTCTGTATAGAACTTCTTCCTAACATCCAGCCTAAACCTGCCCTGGCACAGCCTGAGACTGTGTTCTCTTGTTCTGGTACTGGCTGCCTGGGAGAAGTGTAGTTGTAGAGAGCAATAAGTTCACCCCAAGTCTCCTCTTCTCCAGGATAAGCACCCCCAGCTCCCTCAGCCTCTCTTCATAGGGCTTGTGTTCCAAACCCCTCACACAACTCCTCCCTTCAGGTAGTGTAGAGAGCAATGAGGTCTCCCATCAGCCTCCACTTATCCGGATTAAACAGTCCCAGTTCTCTCAGCCATTCCATG